>JTDE01001379.1:78778-140931 GCA_014338405.1 Paragonimus skrjabini miyazakii | reverse complement strand
GCTATTATTTGAGTGAATATTGTCGTATTGCCCATTTTATCAGTGAGGCATTGCTGGGTGAAATCTCATCGTGGTTTAGACCCGGCAATCACAGTAGCTCCGGATTCTGTTTATTGTGCCATCGTTTGAGATTGCTTTTTGGAGAACGGGATACCTGATAAGCACATGTTCATTGTAATTGTATTATACAGTCGAACTTTAGATAGTTAGGTCATGTGGTTTACTGTCATAGTCGGAATGCGGCAGGGTTGCCTTGTCCCACCTTTCCACTTCAACTCTACAATCAATGATGCCCATCACTAAGCCCTGGATGGTTTCGTTAATGGTGGTGTGGAACTTCTCTCAGGAAATGCTATTGCAGACTTAGGCTATGTCGTTTGTATTGTTCCCCTCAGTCTCAATGCACAGGCGGCTCGAGGCGTGTTATACTGTTTTCCAGTTGCGGATTCACAGTGTTAGACATTTTGCGCCGTCTCTTTGTATGACCTCTCTTCAAGGCTGTTAGCGGCCTATGACTTCACTCCCTGTCGTATTAGTCATGGATTCTATTTACCTTATGAATTGTACTTTGGCTGGATGTAGTGTTGTAGTGGAGATCATTCAGATAATTATAGTCGGCTTGCGTTTTTAGCTTACGATTTAGCTAACACTAGTGTGACATCTATCTCACTAGGGAACTGGGTTTACAACACAAGTACTTCACTTTAGCACAACCTAGCCGCTCCGTGTGGATGATATTCAGTGTCTAAAAGTTTCCATAACCGTTACATAGAGTGCAATGCCGCGTGGAGTGACAGCTCCACGTGAGCGTTGATGAGTTGTGTCGACATGTGTTTTGAATAAATAACCTCCCTGTACCAGGTAACTTATCTTTTTTGGCCAAAATAACTCGGATTTTTCTTGCGAATAACTATTTGTTCCTGCCTTGTTGCACCTTGTTTGCGCTTTCCAGGTTTGTTTAGACACAACTTCTTAAGGGTTACAGTCATCTGGCATTATCTGCACTTGGCTGGGGTCCAGGAAATGCTAAGTGTTGTTCGCCGAACACTGAAGGATGTGGCCGCAAGCCAAAGTCCTCGACAGGAATTTTACTGTTTTTTGCCTTTTTCTTGCAATTTCGTATACAGTATGAGATAGCAAAATTTTTTCCCCTTTCGTTGTTGTTTTGCCGTTCATTTTATCTCTTATTTTTGTCTACTTATCCGTCTTGTTAACTGTGTTTGTTTCGTGATGACCATTTGGTAATCTGCCTCCTCAGACTTGTACATTAATGATACCTGTTAACGCTGTTGTTACAGTTTTGACCCACTTGCAAATGTGCTCGAATATCAAGTTAAACATTCATGCCTATCACTAGTGTCTCGTGTTGGACATTCATCTTATTGAGCAAGCGCAACACTCGGCATCAAAGAGGGTCACACAGCACCCTATTATCATCCGTTTTATACACAGTCCACCTAAATTGGATCACTTCTCTGTGTGCGTCCAATATATCAAAGGTTTCATACTGTTTATAATTCTATGTCAACCGCAAGATCGGTTGCAAAACCTGTTTGTGTTCAGTTCAATTTGTTTCAGAGTTTAAGTACCGAACGGCAACATAAAATGAGCAGATTCTTACGAAGTCAACATTTGTTCGATATTCGAACATTTTCAGCACAATCTATCGCGACAACATGACGATTAATTAAATTCAACCGCAGATATGTCCCACACATTCTGCACATTAGGCTGTCTTCAGATAGTTCGACCATTAAAATTATTTGGATACCGTGAATTTCACCACTTTTTGTTTGTCAAGTTGCGCTTGTAATGAGCGTGATCATATGTGATTACGTTCATGATGTGCCCTGAATCCCCTCTCTTTCTAACATTTCTGTTGCGCACTCTTCCTTATTCGATTGATTTCTAAGGTTATGCTGTCCTCTGCATTCGTTTAAGCTGTCTAGCACACATTCGATCATACATAAACACCTTCCGATCTGTTCCGTCTTCATTTCAGATTGCCGCCTTATGGTTGTGTTATTCTTTTCTATTATCTCTCTTTGAGTTTCATATTACTTATTCTAGTTTGCCAATCCATTGTTGATTGCCTGTTTTTGTCAGCGTTCTCGGCACAGTCGTGTGACATTTTTGTGCTTGATATGTTGTATTGCTTCGACCGCTTATGTCCTTTCCACTGCAGGTTTAAATAGGCTTGCTATCTAGTTTGAGGTGATAAGCTTTTAATCCCCAACTACACTGGAAGTGAGATCGGAACGTATTATTTCTGGTGTACTTGTTGAATGCTCTCCACAACTGGAAGACGTTTGTTTTGTTACACATTTTGCTGACGGTCAACTTGAATATAACGAGAACACATCCCAGGGCCCAACACTAACCATTCGAGCCACACTGGGGTTATGATCGTTGTGAATGACAAGGTATTGCTTCCTTTCCTTCAGTTCACATACCTTTTCGAACATACATAGAGCTGTCTGTGTTGATGATAAACAAAAAAAATGGAAATAACTCCTAGAAACATAAAGATTAACGTCAGGGACGCACAACTTCAGACTTGTTAGATCAGAAGTCGGTAGACTCTTGGGAAGCTAATCTTTGATGTCAACTATTTTATCTCTCCAACGTATGCCTCATGTTGACCAGCGGGCTGCTGTTTTTAACTGCGACAGACGAACAGTGCGGCAAGCGAGGGATTTCCAATAAGCCGTATCCGAACAACTGAAGCATATTTAGTGATCTCTGCACGCTTATCAGTGCGTTCGAATTTCCTGGTCTACAACCTTGTGAGCCACTCGTACTGTTTTCTCGGTGGCACTCCGATTATACTTACTAGTGATAGAACAAAAATGGCCTTTGACGATTATCTGCTTAATTTGCCAAGCCTTACCGGCACTGTGCTGCACCGTGCATTCTACAATTTAATGAAAGATTGTCGCACTAGTTGCATGTGTGGTAGAATATTTGATTACTGGTCTCATTAACGCAGTCATCAAAGTTGACTTAAATAAGTAACTGACATCGGCACTAGGTTGGGATCCTCTTGTTTAGGTTGTCTGTATATCTGAAGCGCAAAATAATTTTCAGTGTATTTTTCGTGTTTCGATACGCAACGCCCTGATCACTTCAGTCGGTGTTATGATCTGTTCTTTTTTTTCAGGAACAGACAATCCGTTCGGTGCCACTACTCGTTCGCCTGCTATTCCCAGCCTGTTGGTGGTCAGTGAAGAACAAGTTCGTCTTTTTAGCCTGCCTACACTTCGGCTTCGATATAAGGCTCGCATCACTGCCAAAGATGGCTATCGTATCAAATGTGGTGCGCTAGTTTCGTTTCGACAAACTGCCAAAATGCGCGGCCCGGTGGACAAAATTGGTGACGGTGAGCTCGTTGTTGTGAACTTGTTGCTTTTTTTCGTTGCTCACGGTTGAGAAATGTTACGGGCAGCCATATGTCGTGAAGTATCTGTGCATAGAGGGAGTCTCCAAATATTTGTTTCCTTGTCTGAACCTCCAATGCATTTGCAGATTTTTTGTTTTAGGTGGCGCGTTGTTGTCGTCTATTTCGATTGCCCCTAGAAAGCTGGGAAATTGGCCACTCCGCGTAGGATTTTTCATCAGAAATCTGATTTCCGTTCGTAGCAATACTGTCAGTTATTGCTGCTTATTCGCGGAACAAGCCCGTTTAATTTTCAACTAATTTCCATATGATCATCATTCTTCAGTTTATTTCCTAAGGACGTTTGCCGCAGCCTTGCATTAGTCCTACCAGTTGTCCGGGAACTGCACGTGCAGAAAATTTTGATGCTTGCTACCTAATCGCATGGTTTCTTATTTTCTTTTCTCTTATGCCTTGTTCACTTTTGGTAGTGTTGGACTTTTGCCTGAAGACTCTAAAATGCTCTAATAATCCGTTTTTGTCCGTAGATTTTTTACTGATCGTAGGGGTAATAAAAAATACGCTGTACTTGAAGCTAACAAACGACGTTAAAACCTACCTGCTGTCACTGAGGTTTATCCCCCACTCTATCATATCATCCCTGATCCAGCTGCTTTCTAAGCCCTAGTGAGTCACGACACGCGTTTTCATGTCTTGAGATCACATTTGCTCTCGTCCCTGTTTAAACTGGGAGCCTCTTAACGTGGACTCTTTTAACGCAACTCAGTTTGACATTGAGGTCTATAATAGTGTTCATCTTGACAAACCAGATGCCAGCAAACATCATCCATGAAACTCATGAATTCACGTTATTTTTCTAGTCCTGCCTCTAGCATAGTTCTTTTTGAAATTCGTATTTTCATGGATCGATCTATTTTCTATTTTTAACTTCTGCGTTTCCGGTTTACATTAAACACTTCCAGATTCTGCCTGTGGAGATTTAGATCGATCGATTGCGAGCACCGTCTCCACACCCAGTCATCAGCTCAACGGGCAAGGTGATATGCAGTCTTCAGAGTTCTCTTTTGTTTTCACAAATGTCGGTGGACAGGCTGTTGTGCTGAACATGCCGCAGTTAATGCGTAAAGATACATTTGGTCTATTAGATTCCAACGACGTGGTTGCAGTGAGTTCCGTGGTGTTCGCGGAGCATGGGACGTCTGGCCCTCCAGGTGGATCTACTGTGATTGCCCCCTCACTCGGATTATATCAGCTAGCCCCTGGTCAGGTATGTGCGCTCAGTTCCGTCTGTGAACTAGTAGCTGATGCGGGGTAACCTGCAAAACTTGCATCCTTTCAACAATCGTTACCAATGTTTTCTCCTCATCTATATTTCGACATAAGTCAGCATTAATCAGTCAGGGTGTTTGACTTTGAAAACCATGCTTACGAGGTTAACATTTTAACGAATATTCCATTGACTTTACACTAGGTGTGATTGAATTGTCATAAATACTGTTGGTTACCATTACTTGTGGGCAGTTCTTCGACTGTTCCATTGTGTGGACAAAAGGTACACTAACTGTTCCGTCATCTTCGATTAGTAATGTGTCGCAATCTTACTTTCTGGTTTCCGTAAACTGCCAGATAATATTTTACTGCCAATACGTAGTAAGGGATTTCGATAAAGTCAAGTAGGTTACGTCCTTTGGAAAGTGATATGCCGGAAGACGTATATGAATGCAATATTTCATGTCACAAGTGAGTGCTGTTTGGCTCTTAACAATCAAGGTTTTCAATCATCTCTGTAATAATGTGAAGTATTGAGAGCTGTAATAATTGTTTGCTTTCATCAATTCTCCTGGTATGCCACTAAAGTTTATTTACTCAGCCTGTGGGATTAGGATGTCTGCAGGTTGGTGACCATCATGGCCAGTTAGCTTTTCTATCGCTAGGGAACTTTCAAATTGGATTCCCTCTATTTCAAGGTTAACATTCATTAAAATTCCTCAAAATTTTTAAATTGTTCTGGTCGAAGTTCCCCATGAATAATTGATATTCTCAATAAAACGCTTGCTTTTCTGCCAACGATTTTGTGACTCGATTTTATCATTATTTTCACCTGACGGTCTTCTGTTTAAATTCGTCCGGACGTTCGGGTACTTTTTTAATGAACTGTAATTTACCTTTCCTTAACGACATTGCAAAAGAGAAAATTTTCTGTGCTTTCTCTTAGCTGACTCTGTTTGACATCGTGCGTACGGGCCAGCGAGCCAGTCTACTTGGAGCGTCTTACAAGCCGATTCAGCGTCTACCCGACTCTCGCACCACCGGTTCTTCGCGTAACACCACCAAGCCACATCCAGTTTCCAGGGCGATCAACGGCTCCACAACTGCTGACTCCAGCGGTTTCTCAAGTCATATTCTACCTCCTCGAGTTCTAAAGAGCCAACCGTTTTCGTTGCACAGCAACACAAACGTCGCTAGTGCGGGGTGTTCGGCTTCATATGCAGGCAGCCAGGTAAACTCTTCCATGCTTTCGAATACGTTGAGTGATTCTGTTCGGGATTGTTTCACATCTCCGTCCGACTCATCCTTTGCCAGCGACCAACGTAATGGTGAGTTCGCAATTTCTTGATTTAACCGATATTTTCTAGACCTAACTTGATCACATACACGTATTTGCCCACAAATCCTTTTTTATTGGTCCTGGTCGTTTGTCATTGCATACGCAGTCGAACTAATCAAACTGTACACCAGTTTATACAGTTTCTCTATAGTCGTTGACTACATTCCAAGTAATTCATGACTATCATCTACCCCTGCTATAAAGATTCATCCATTCTGACTGTGAAACGGTAAGTTCCTGTGGAATTGTTTTCGTTTCAATACAGGTGCTTATCATCAACACAACTATAAATTGTGTGCATTTCCAAAAAATCCTTTCCATTTTGTAGATCACTACGAAGCTGTACACGCACCCAGAAACAGCTGTAACCAATAGTTCCGTTGTGGTCGTCCGTCACACTCCACTGTCCACTCATGGAGACTTGCAAACATATCGAATCACTTTGGTTTTTCATTTTTTCTTTAAATGTTCACGTCTCCGCTCTTGCTGCGTGTTGGCTCTATCCCCGCATCCTTTTGTTCATTTTGATGCGAAACATGTCCATTGGTGCGCTGCTGGTGCTCTCGGTTTATTGCATCATCGCGTCACGTATCCTCATTATACTCCCTGTTTACAATATGTTCTCTTTTCGGAACCAGTCTATTTTCTTTTTTAAAACGAAGTGTTTCTCGCTGATTGTTTGGTTTCATACGGACCCTCATAACCTGCTGTTGTTGTGTAAATTGATACTCCCTGCTGTACGGTGGGGCATGTTGTGTTTTATGGTTTTTCCAATCTTTTTCTGCTCACTTACGAGTATGGCAGGTAGCAACTTGTGGTTGGTTTCCGCTAATTCCAGAATATCTTTCTAATGATGCCTGTATTTCTCGTCCTCTTTGTGCACAGCTTCTCATCCGGTCAATCATGGTTTCTTTCATTCGCTATGTTCATCATTATGCAGCTATTTTTGGTTTTTATTAACAACGACAGTGAGATGTTTAATCACACTCCTGTCTTTTCATAGACCGCTCTTTCGATGAACTTTAGTAATGTTACGTTTTCTGTGGAATTCAGTATCTCGGACTAGAACTTAAGCTGCTCTTATTGTGAATTTAGCTCACTTGCGACTCATTTGATCGGCTTGTGAAAACGATATTGTCTGGTGACCTGTTAGCCTCTTCTGCAGTTACCCGCATCGTCTTCAGGAACATTTTGATGTAGCTCGGTCTGTTCAGTTAGTGTTGCTTGGTCAAGAGCAGTGTCCCCAGTCTGACAAGGTATATCTGTTCGTCAAGAAGACATTTTTATCAAACATTTTGGTTTGTAATCAATTTGTCATTATTTAGGTATATCATGGTAGTCAACTTAACTGAGCTTATCCAGCACAATACCTTATTTGCGATCCTGTCGTATATTTTAATTTTTAGACATTCGTGTTTATTCCTAGTATCGTAAATTTTGTAGGTATCGGCTGTGGCCTGCTTTTATTAACTTATGCTAGTTCGTGGATAGATGTTGTTGCCTACGCTTCTTTTTGCTCCTCAAGCGCCAGTTTTAAAAAGCAACCAACCTAACTATCTCGTGTATCATGAGAATGGATAAATCATTGAACGGAATGGTGGGTCGCTTTCATTTTCGACCGTAGAAACTGACCACTTGATCACAAGATAAAAGTGGAACTGAATGAAAATTTCGTTCGGATAAATCAAGTTATCCATTTTGTCGAGACTCATTGTTTCATACGGCTCTCGATTTTCCTGAATTTTTGCTGCATCTGCTCTTCTAATATGCGTTCTCGTTCCTCATAGGGTTGTTTGGAAATGACCTCCCATTGAGCTAAATTATTTGACACTTCATCCACAATCGGCTGCATTTGTGGAAAGACGCGAACAATAGTCGTGTAGCATGGCAGGCAAAGAGCGCGAATGAAGCCAACCTGAAAAGTAATATTGAAGCATGTTTTCGATGTATGAAATCATTAATATTTGAAAGACACTTATGATTTCAGAAGTTGGTTCATTTAGTTATCTTGGTCAAAATAACGTGTCCCCTAAAGCAACACTTCAAACCTTCTAGTCACATGGTCATAACTGGTTTTAAACACCGGAACGTAAGGTCCACGGAACACGAGTCGTGGTTTACAAGGTCAGGTACGTTAAGTCAACTAAAAATATTGGGGCAGACGATCGACGTTTATAATACAGAAATATCGACTACGAGGGTAGGCGCGGCATTGTCAGTCCCGTCAACCACGTCCCTCATGCGGCTGTTATTATAATTACTACCACTGTTGCACAGACTACATGACAGGCGAACCGACATCTGCCTACCCATATCGAGCAACATGTTCCTAATTGTCCAGAATCGGCATGAAATACCAAACGCTGAAGGATGACGCTCAGCTTAAGCCGTAGCTAAACGTTATTCATACCGGGCACAGTCGAAATTTAAAATGCATTCTCTATAATATTCTAGAACCGGAAACGCATCCTCCTGTGTGCCAAAACCCTGACTGCTAGTGGTTTGACTCTTTCGAAACATACTTTTTTAACGAGTAGGCCACCTTGCCAGTCTCATGGTTTCCGATCACCCGCCCCTTATCTTTTCAGCTTTATCCATTTTTCGAATCTCTAAGCTATGGATTCCGCTCCGTAAATCTCGTTGACTTTCGAGTTACTTACATGTCATAATGTATAGTGTGTTACTTCAGAAAATTTCACACGATCTCTGACTGTTCTTCACTATTGATGTCTGTTATTGTTGTTGTTTAGTCATTAAGCCAATACAATGTAGCTAAAACAATTTCTGCGCGTCAGTTCGATTATATTTCATACCCGAACTTTGTGCTAATGTTTCCGTTCGTACCCACACGATGTACTCTACAGTGACCGTAGTAAACAACTGCTATACAGTTTACAATTCCACAACCTACCTGTCCACCAGCCAACTGTGCTGCCTCGTCGCGATCCATGAGACTGAGTGGCTTGCTGTCGGAGGCCTTCTCTTGATCACCCTGAAATTAACGCATGTGTTTTTGGTCATTCATACAGAATCAAATGAACTTTTTAGAATTAACATTCATGGTTGGGCACATTCCAGAGCTGATATTGATTGATTAATTACTGTAAGTGTTTGAAAGGTTTCACAATCATTTCCTATGCTATCGAAATCAGGTAAGTTAATCGATAATCGTGAGTAACTGAATATAATGAAGTTCTGGTTAATGTGTGATGAATGAAGCTGATCCGTATGTTGTCATTTGTTGACTATTCCATCCTACCGGTGTCAACACTGCACTTCGCTCTGAATGTGGTCTGGTGTCTCATTTGGCTTTGTTTAATTGTGCAACTACATTTGTTGTATGCGCACATGGCAATCATTACAGCTGGGTGAACGGATTTTATCATGAATATCTATCCGATTCGTTCATGTCGTTGATCTATCGTTACACCGGAATCTAAAGTTAACTCGTTTGGTGTACGACATCGCTCTTTTAAATACATATCTTGACTGGTTTCCTAATCAAACGGATTCATTCTACTTCTTTGTTTGTTATCAGTTGTTCATTGCACCGTCATAAAATGTCTATATTCCAAAATGTGCTGTAGCTACAAACACATAATAAACCGAGTGGTTGCTATTCCTTACTACAATTAACCATCTCAAACAACAGACAGTGTAGTTCAACTGTTTCTCACTTACCTGAGCCCAAAATTCTTTCATGATGAGCATGACAACTTTTACTTGAATATCCCACGGTTTGTACATTGCGCACAGATCACATGTAGGCATCGCAATACCGACCACAGACATACTGATTGTAAAGAAAAGTGAAAATGCTTAATAGTAACAAACCCCGTACTACAATGAAAGTGACAGAGGCCTCCGTCGGAGTACCACCATCAAAAACATGATGAATACCGAATGGAATATAGTGATGTTGGAACTACTTGTTCACATTACTCGTCTTTTAACTGTTCATTTATTGAGCAAAATATAAAGTCTGCCAGATACGCTGCTCACCTGGTGGGTCATGCTCGTTTGGTTGCGATGAAAAACGAACGCTTATCCTGATCCGTAACTACGGTTTATCTCGGAAACACCTTTTTGTGCTTGAATGCTCCCCATGGCTTAGATTTAATCTGAAGCTTCATCACGTTCATCCGTCTGACTGACAAGAAGTGGTATATTTTGTATTTTCATCTTCACATCACTGGGAGGATGAAGCTGAGCACAGGGACCTCAGTTGTGTAGTCAGCGTTTGCTAACCAGGTAAAAGAATAAAGTCTGTCATCGCGAACGCTCGTAGCGTTCAGCTCCCGCTGCTACGCTTTCCCGTTCAATCTGTCACTTGTGCTCCCCTAATTTGGATAATCCTGTTATGGTTAAACTGGCCAAAAGCGAAATCAGGCGGTTTGCGTTAGCATCAGTGTGCGTAGGCAGTGATTCACACACCATTATTCTTAGCATATCTTATGGCAATCTCTCCACGTTCTTTAACACGTGATCCTCTTCACGGTTGGCATACACAACATTTTCAATATCGCGTTGGCTATCCTGTTTTGGTTCGTGCAGCCGTCATAATTTGTTGAACAACAAAGACCGAAGTGGTCGGGTTTTAAGTATGACTTTGTAACGCAACAGGTAGTAAACGTGTTACTTAACCATATTTGGATATCCCGGTTGAGCTTTTGATATCCCACACGGGTCTCTTCACGTTATTTATTCATTAAATCGGACTAGCTGATTCACTCTTATTCCAGCCTAACCATTTTTCATGAAGGTAGGTTGTTGGTGCACGTTTGACTATCCCCTTACTGAGCATTCCCCCCCCCCATTTTGTTGAGCTAATTCACCGTTCATCATTTAGAGGCAATACAAAACCAGGTAGTTATTGGTAATTGTAACTTACTAAGGAGTTTTGTGAGTTCCTGCGTGCCACTCATCTCTTCTAGCAAGAGAACGTACGTTTTACCATTATAAAAAAGGAGCTTTGTGATTGTTACTATTTTTAGACAATGTAAAGTACTCATAATTGCGACGTTGAGGGATTCAAACATCTGATATGCTTAACGAACTTGACTCGTAGCTATAAAATTCGTATCGTGGGTCGGCATATTTATTGATAATTCTATGTGGAAATGACCACGCAAGTCTAACGTGGAGGATTATCGTAAAAACACCACTGAGGTTCCATCGTTATGCTAATCCTGAACTAATTCTGCTTGCAGTTCGTTGCCCACAACGTTGTGTTGTTTCGGTCACATGTTTTGAAAACAACTTTATTTATCTTACAAGTAGTATGTTTTAGCAGTCCAACAGATTTTCCTTCCATACGTGGCGACGTTCATGTTCATTGTGTTAATTTTGATAATCTAAAAATTTTCACTTGTTGATATTACTTCAAGTCACGAAAAGTTTTAGTGTACCAAGTAAATACGTTTCCAGCTGTACGTAATCACCGAACGACCCTGGGTCGCATTTTGATTTACGAGGAAATTATAGTGTATATGGAATAAAATCGTAATCTCACTAGTTCATGTTTACGAATCATTCGAATTTAATTAAAAAATGGTGGGACAAGTATGGAAGAACTGGTGTCTTGTGTGTAGGTTGTTAAACAAACAATAATTTGGTTTTGACGAAGTTGAGGGATATACGCACGTCAATGCAATACCCATTGAGTGGGAAGAAGTGCCTGGTGGTAAACTATGTATGTTACATATTATAATGTTCAAAATAATTGATTTAAACCGAATTCCACTAAATTTGAAGTGGGACTTGAGAGAACAGCTGGTATGACTAAAACCAAACGCCAAGCAATTGAGACGTTGACAGTTTTTACTTTGCATAATGGATCCCCTTTATTTGCTTTGTTCAACATTGGTCCCACCGTTTGTATGCTAATTGGTGCTCATCGTATGTTCAGACATGTCTTTCACTTTTCTCTCCTTTACCCAGTAACTTGCTACAGTATCTTTGAAGCAGGGTAATGTTCACATAGAAGTGAAAATACGTCAATCCACTGTATCCGGCGGTTCATTTGAAGACTCATTCGCCCGTTCTTCTGCTTTGGCTCAGACTTGTATATTTGTTCGTAAACCGAATGGATGTCATGCCGACAAAATGACCTTAAATAAGTATTGGACCGTGCCCTGCATACAGAGTACCACGACGCAACTTCATTATTTCTGTATAATTTAGGTGCTCACTCTAAACTATGATGTTTTGATGATTCGGATTTCTTTATGAAGTTTTTAATTATTCGTCTGCATTATGAATAAGTTCCTTCACTCGTTGTCCTACTCTGGTTACCCGCCGTTTGTTTAAGCAGTTTGTAGAACCTTGCGGTTTTTTTCAACTAAACACTATGTCAAACAAGAAAGACGCAGTCTTTTGCTGCCGCGATCTTCATAGTTCAACACGTCTCCAAAGTCAACTATACGTATGTAGTGTAAGTTTACATTTTCCCAAGTACGTTTTGACTTCGCGTGGTACTGCTTGTTCGATGATTACGATGCATATTACAAACAGAACGTTCTATGTTTAATAACAACCTGCCACCAATGGTTTTGTCAGCCTAAGTGTATCCGATCCAACAGTTATCCACTATGTCACATTGTAAAACGCACCGTTGAAATGATCACTCAGGCAACTGGCTGTATGTTGGCAAGCCTAATGGCGTAAAACATCTCTGGCATCGTTCCTGCCTCAAATATGCATGCAAAAAATACGGGTGAACATGAACAGTAACTAAGTACTGGAAAATACGATGTCAGAATATACTCAGCTTACCGCTGTTCATGGTCGGTCCAATCCAGACCCCTCTCCGAATCTAAGTAGCCCTCGAGTTTGCTTTTGGAGGCCCAAAAGGTTGCTAAATCCGTGGACAAAATCGCATGCTTGATTATCCCCAAAATCTGGAAAGATCAACGTACGGATATGAAACAGATCGGACGGGCAGTTGGTACTTTGATTTTAACCAAACGTCAAAGTAATCCGGTGCCTTTCAGATCATAAGTCCGTCTGCTTGAGTGTATAAAGCTTTGCTTCGTACTGCACGGGTTTTCTTGTTACCAACGTTGCACACTAGGTACTCAGAAAACGATAACTAATACTGTTTTTACTTCGTGAATGGAGCAGAAAACGAAGCTCACGGTTTGGGGACGTGTGTATGGACTGTACATAATTAAGATAACTGGTGATGCCGTTGTGAAGCTTGCGGGACAATATCAGCACCATGTTCAATAAGCGAGTGAAAAAAATGATCAAAAGTTAAGGTGCTGATCAAGGGCAGTCAGAGTGATGAACACGCTAGACACAAGCTCTAAAAGAAGAGGCATTGTGGAACATCGTGATCCATGCCGTCAACCATAAACTCTGATTCATGTACATTACTTACGTGATTACTGTGAGAAAAAACCGGAGCTGAATAATAGTGTAGACTGTCAGGCTGATATCTGACTTGGAACAGAGTGTAGAGTGGCCATTAACTCACTTTAATCGAAGATTCGTCTTAGTTGAGGTCACACAAATTAGCGTGAGCATATGCGAATTTGCACAACAAAGTTCCAATGCCGTCTAATGTATCGGATGACGGTGAACCAGTTGTAATCACATAAGTTTACTAACTACGCGTACGCCAGTTGGAGCCCTGATTATCAAGACTTCTGTTTTAATTTTGTTGGTCAGTTCACATATGGTGCTGTATGTCACAATTCAATACGGAAACCTAAGCTAGAAGCTTGTACTATTGTATTCAAAAGTGATTATTTGCACAAACGAACTCATTTCATTATTTTTTAAAGATGCAATGTCAAATTAAAAAAACTTATACTCACGTTTCGATAGGAGGCATTCTTGAAGTATCGAAAAATGTTGTGATCTCGTTGCTACAATTAAAGCAGTGATAGAGTATTTTAGTCACAAGTCCATACGTGGTATGTATTCTCGGGATGCAAATTTAATGTGTACGCAAACATTTAATGGGTTTGCTGTTTCAAAACCATGAAATGAAACAGAATGCTCGTCGATAAAATGCATTTCACCCATCACTGGGCCGAATTGAGTGTGAACTTTGCAGATATAAAGCACTGTCAGAAGTTACGGATGGCCGCTCGCTGTGTAGTACGTGTACACTGGTTTCGTCACGTTCTATTTTCTGACGTAACACCAAACTTCAGCGCGACCGCACCACCCGAGTGCACGTTCACTGACTGTTTGTGAGCATGAAATGCAATCGCGGAAGACGTGCATTGAATCACAATTCAAACGTAATAAGACCGTCGTTAATCACTCGCAACGTATGGGTGCTTGAAAACCTTTTGGAGCGACACAACGCTGTAAGCAAATTATTTGGTGTTGCATGTGAGGCTGTACCCAATTACAAACAACGGATTAAGTACACAATGGGGCACCTTTAAAGAGAATCAAATTTTGGTTGAGTTACATTTCACTAGTTTACGCATATGCACAAGAAAGGGTGAACTCCTCATTGCGAATAAACGTTACATTCCAGAGGGAAATGCGCTGTCTGACTGTTGCAAATTAAGTAAGTGAAAGCGTTATATGACTCGTTTAAATCATGGAGATGCATAGTGGATAGGCGTATTTTGTCGGATTTTTCGATAGTTCTGTGGTAATGGTAGAGACGTATCTGCGGGTGAAGTGAATTATTTCTGGTTGCAGATGTCAAAAAGGGCTGTAGTCGGCGCTGCGTACTGTTTAACGTATTTAGTCAACTAAGCAGTAAAAATACCCACAATTGAGGTGGCAAGTTCAGTTTCTGTATTCTTTGAAACTGCGTTTGTATTCTTAAAATTTTCACTTGAATATACACAGGGCAATAAATAAGCGACGCCGGGATCTGCTCTCTTGTTCATACTTCTTGATGTCGCATCATCATAGAGTTTCTTAATGGTTAGTTCGTGTATTTGTCATCAGACTGTATTGCATTGGTACAGCCGATGGACCAAGGAATTCTTAGATCCTTCAAATATAATTTTCGGGAATCCCGATCAGGTGCCAGCTTTCGCGTTTATTGCGAAAGGCCTGACTTGATATACACCCCAATGACAAGTGATGTACCCCTCAAAGTTGTATTCCTGCAAAAGTTCTTTAAGTGCAGTGATGTCATTGTTGTGATCGTTTTCTGCGCCGTGTTCCTGGGACTTTTTCAAAAACAAGGTTACTATACTGGCCAGTTCATCAGTCTTAATTCGAACGCGTTACATTACAGTGCTCTTCTTCCCTGTTAAATAACTTTAGGCAATATAGAGCTCAGCTGGTAGATCGCTTGCCGCGTTGAGGTATGGTGTTTCTGTCGTTGGTTTGAAGCCCTGACTCTTCAGAGTTGGGTCTCAACTAAATATAAAAACCGGTCATTTCAGGCGTGGCAGACATAATGGCAGGGAACCGCTACGTTTTTCCGCGCTTCAGGTATGCGTTACCATCAGAGAATGAGTATCCTACTTTCCATAAAACATCCAGCTATCGCTATTTTGTTTCAACCATTCATTGAATGTATCTTGTTTCATAGTAGTATATGCAACAAAACCATTCCGAAGATCGATAACAATTGACAACAATTCTATCATTCCCTTATATATCTTATCGTATCAGCTAGATCCACCATTTTTGAAATGTGAAGAAGAAGAAGGCTTTTCCTGTATCTCAGCCTTATGATGGTGGGAATATCTCTATCCAGCAGTTGTAGTCGAGAAGTGATTTGATGGTGACACCATTTTAACTTTTCTGAGATCCGTACAGTTGCCTGATACCAAGACAAACTGCCTTGTTCGTTACTAATTTTCCTTCGAGACACTACCTGAGTAATAAAGCTTCTTAAGTCCGGTCATTCTCTAAATGAGATGTGCACTCTACTCCAAAATTGAGATTATTCTTTTTCCAAAATAATTCGGATACTAATTGTTTCCGATTGCTACGAGAATCAACTTTTCAATTTGTGCACAACGGACAAGCAACATCATCAGCTTATCCCACGGCACCACTGCATTTACCTCCCTTCAGTACAA
Organism: Paragonimus skrjabini miyazakii; assembly: GCA_014338405.1. NCBI lineage: Eukaryota > Metazoa > Platyhelminthes > Trematoda > Plagiorchiida > Troglotrematidae > Paragonimus > Paragonimus skrjabini miyazakii. Next base: position 124,913 of record JTDE01001379.1, on the reverse strand, counting down.
GACTGCTTTGGGAATACGCAAAGATTCTCAAGATCCGTCATATCGAAACTAATGGATATCTTTCATTTTGTTCGTTTTACATACAAACTATTCCTCGGCCGATGTAACGAGTAATAGCCAAACAGCAGACTGTGATATTATTCCTGCATCTAAATTCAAACAATCATATGATGCTGATTAAGCAACAGTTAAAACATAAGTTACTGATCATTTGCGTTTCTTCTTGAATCGATGAACCGGTATGTTCTTAATGTATGCTTTGAAAACCCGTTGATATGCTTGGTCGTTAAGGTCGCTGGGCAGAGATTTTCATGGATGTGAAATCTTTCTTTTGTTACAAACGCCCATGTTCACTTGACGTGATGTTTCTTGTCTTTATTTTTTAGTATACAGTAGTTGCATTCTTCTAGTCTTGGGACAACCGACTGTAGGCATCGCTGTCTTCCCCCTTTTACTCAAGCGGACAATTTCCACTGTTTTTGCTGTCAATCGCGTTTGATTATATAGATTTGGCCGTAAAACGAAAAATTTGAAGTGCTACTGTCAGTCGGAAGCAACTTCGGTGAACGGTCGATCATTGAACGATCATAAGCATCTTCACTCTTGTCGTGGTCAAAGTTTATTGTAGAAGGGTGATTACAGCTCCGGTTCTCAGGACATCTCCGAGGCTTGATACTAAACAGCGAACGTTTGACCTACACAACCTATGGATTGAGAGGATGTTTGTTCAGTAGTCCAGTGCAAACGGTTCGCTAGATTGCATCCACCTTTCTTGTTCATATAGGGTCCCACATGACCATTGACAGCCACATGAACAAACTTGAAACTTAGCAGGGAAAGAGTTGAAAATTGTTACAGCAGGAATTGCCGCAGGGTGACTGTTCGATACATTACTGCCAAAAAAAAGTTAAATTAAGCACGATCTTCATTGCCGAACTTGCGCGTTCGCACACCACGCGCGTGCTTGCGTTCATGAACCGCAGTTCTAGTCCACAACGCAGCGCTGGTTCCCATTAAAACGACATATGCACTTCCGCTTAGTCTTGTGCGTGTGGTTAACGTTTGTTGTCATGGAATTCTCGTTTGCCATTTCTCGCCCATTCGATTTTGTTGAGTGATGACTTGTCAGGTCTCCCGTGTTGTCCGCGATCCATCCACCATGAGCTTTGACCATATCTCACTACCGCGCCGAGCTAGTCCACCGAGTGTTGGGATAATTACGTCTCCAATTTGGTCATCCATCAGGTTAGTTTTTTTAAACTGACCTCTGCTTGTAGAAGCGGTCTCTATATGAAAGTACCAATTCTATGGAAAATTGCTGCAGAGAAGTACATTGATTTAGAACCAGTAACGCACCAACCGTATAAAGAAACATCCATCAATTTTGATGATCTGATTGAAGACTGTGCAGCGTCAACAGCCTCATCTGAAAGTACTATTATCGATTTATCATAGAATGTAATAAGATAGTTTAATACTAGAACATTCGGAAGCGTTACTACCATCCAAGATTCACGTTAGTCATAATAACGCTTCCTAAGTTTGGCGACCGATGTGACGATCAAAATGAGTAAAACATGCTGTCACAAATACTCAACTTTCAAAACCTCCTACCATGAGAGCGTCTAACGAGCTACCAAGTCACATTTTATGCTCATTCATAAAGCCTTCTTTTGTGTTGTATGATATTTGTATACATCTGTTTTATTATCAACCCGTTGATGGATGCAGAAGTTCCATCGATTTTTCAGAAATTTAAATACCATTGTGTGTTATTAATAAGTAGTATGGCAGATTTGGTTTCTTGGACGAGAACCAATTGGATAACTGAGTCCACATGTGAAATTTCTGTACCACCGGCGTGGTTTCGTAGCTCAGCTTTTAGAGGACTTGACGCAGTTAGGCGCGTTGTTCCTATCACCGGTACGAATCCACCCGAATCAGAGATTTTTTGCGCACTTCGGTGTAATGTATTGAGAGAAAATATAGGTGTCCTTTTCTTTGCCTGTAATCCCATTATCAGCTGACAACCGGGTTCATTGCCGCTTATTTTAAATTGAAATGGGTCAGCTTGTAGTGACTTTGTCTCTTTTATGCGTACTACAAGCTAACGAAAGCCTTCAGTTGATTCAGGTGTAAATCTAGATGCCCATGGGGTTTATACCAAGGTTAACAAAAATTAACTTGCAAACATCACCATCTTTCGGGCTTCTTTATGACTAAACTCCATTAAACCTAATCGCTACAGTCAATACATTCTGCACAATTCCCACAACCGTTCCACTTATTAAGCCAACACATATGCTTGTCCCCATTTACACTTATATCAAATCCCTTATTGTTAGGCCTGCTATTTAATTCTGCTATCCAGCCAGTTCCCTGTTATTTACACAACAGCCCACTGAAAGGTTGCTTCCTGACGCAATTGGAAAACGGTCGCTGGTGGCTTGTTACTATATCAACACTCAAACAGGAGAACGAAAAGCTTTAAGTGTAATCAAATGTTCAATTGGACTAAACTTCTTGGTCAATTTATTAAAGAGACTGAAAATGACTTATAACCAGGATTGGTGATGTGATCTTTCCGTTCGTTGTTTGTATTTTATCTCGTCAGAAACACAATCGATTCACTAACTGTTCTGAGAACCTACGAAAACGGATGTTAACAATCACGACTTTCTTAAAAAATTAGCTGCTAAGTGAGTGGTTCTGCCTAGTTACAGTTGCTAGAGGATTGTCGGGTTGTTGTTTCGATCAGTTTACTCACAACCCTTTCTTTAAGACTCCTAAGGAACGCCGTGACCATCCTAACAAAGCACTGGATAGAATAGTTTGCCCCAATTTAAGTCAAAAGGTGAATTAGGCTGACATTTATTCGTTTGCGGACGAACGAAAATCATCAATATCATCATAGACAGCAACACATCAGTGGTTCACAATGATGCTAAAAACCATACACAGGAAGATAGAAGAAAAAAGAAGAGGAAGGGACGGGAACGTAACTACCAAAAACAGCTAGGGCTATATTCAAACATACAGCATCAAGAAGATCACTGGATCCAAACTTTAACAAGTGATCCTACACTATACATTGAAAAGAGAATCTAGTGATGGTGTGTTGCGCAACCTTTGTTCGGACTGATTTCACTGCATCTTATCAAGTGCATACTGCTGGAATGAAAATTACGAAATGTGCATAAACTCGTCGCTTACGAAGAATGTCCTGTCGAGGTATGGAAAAATTCAGGAACACTACCAAGGTAGTGCTAATTTAATAACCAGCTCCATTGGCACATACGACGCCGTTTAATAGGAATTGCCTGGACAAAGTGGAGTAAACGTTTATACCTGTGCATGAAAATATCGGCGGATTACCAATGTCGTGCTTTGTCTTGAGCACGTGGCGCGCAAAAGATGAAGCCGGTGTCTTGTCTGGATGACATTTGGCCTCAACCGCACAGCTCCCAATTTGTTGGCTGACGCGGTTGCACACTCACTTAGGCAAATGCCCTGTCCTCCTGACTTGCAGCTGCCTCCCCGTCACTCCTATGTAGCTGGAACTGCACCCACGCGAATATTGGTACACGCAATACGAGGTGAGGGGGAGATCTAGGCCGTCCTTGATGGCGAGCATTGGCATTCTAGTTGTGTCAAGATTGAACTGACTGTGGTCCTAGCCGTGTGTTGTGCCCGTCCGCTCACTCGACTCGCTTAAGGAGTGTTGCCGTTCGGTAAACCCTTTGATCTGGACTCCGGATTTCGGTGCCGGATCTTATGATAGCCGCTGCCATATGTGCAAAAGGAACTGTTTATTAAATTAGCACCATCAAGGTTACGCTCGTGGATTTCTCCGTACCTTGGCAGGACTCCCTCTGTAAGTCGGGAAGATATTACGCATATTTCGTAATTTTTATTTCTGCAGTATGTACTTGATAAGATGCAGTGCAAACAGTTTGAACAAAGGTCTTGCGATATAACACTAATTGCTTGTCTTTCCAAGTTCACTCCGGAGATGGCCTGTTTCAGTTGTCCTATACTGTGTTTTATTCCGATGATAATGGTAGAAAGCCGGTAGTTGTTGGACTACTCCATACAGCGAACCGGCAGTCCTGTGCAAAATTTAACTGACTGTTCATTTATTAAGAAAGTCACACTGTTTGACATTAGGTCCGTCTCGTAACTTTTTGGAAAGACTAACTGAAATGAAACTGTCCCCTGGTGCATTCAGTTAACTTCGTTTTGTCAGGTAAAGCAAAGCTTTCAAGTTGCTTTAGCGTGTTACACCATGCACTTGAAACGAATTGTGCATTCTAAATGCAAATGTTACTTGACTTGAAATGACGTTTGGGTGCGGGTATTCCTTTTGTGTGTCTGTGCCATACCCGGTTGGACAAAAAGATGAGTAGCGTGTTTTACAACAGTCCGTATTGACTGTTTGTTTCGACTGCATACATTCAATCCAAGATACCTTAGCCCACTGCACTCGTCAATTGATCCAAGTGCTTCTGCTGCGTTTGTGTACTTTGAACTGGACAACCAAACTTTACTGCAGATTAGAATTGAATGCTGCGTTCGTTGTTGTTCGTGCCAATGTTACTCACAGAACCCCACCTAATCCTTACGCAGCTGTTCTCCTTCTCAATTTCTACTGAACAAACGTTCCTTCATATTAACCTCTCACGTGTCACGATCTTTCATGCAGTACTGATGTAATTAGTCTTCGCTTCACGCTTACGTACCTCTGTGTAGTACACAGCTGCTTCTTCACAGAGTCCGTAGTCACTAAGAATTCTGTAATCCTTCGGTTAGTACACACTACCCGGACATCGGTAGGAAACTTAACGCATTTGGGATACCCTCCTCATCCACAACACCTCTGTCCCACATTCAGTTTTGTCATTTGACAGAAATGGAGCATCTGAGACAGCGAAAGTTGGCGAGGATTGATGCTGTCATGCAGACGCGCTGCTTGAGTTGGGCATTGACCAAACAGCCATTCTAAAATGCGCACACGAGGTTGGCAGATTTAGCTAACACTTCGAGAGTTTATTCACCAATATGAATATTGAACAATGGTCTAACACCTACATTTCCGACTCATTTATCAATGTTTGCGCCTACGATGCTGAAGTCAATCAGGTCACAACTCTCCTAGTCCCCATAATAAAATGATCTAGTTGATGCAATGTAATTGCAAATTTACTTCATTCCTCATTCTAAGTTAGCTGATTAATGTGTGATTAATGTCATGGTGATTGCTGTTTACTTGAATCTTTTTGAGATTTGTATGCCTTCCGTTTCATTTCATCGGTATCACTGATCTCCCAACCACTCAACAGTACTTATGCATATTATTGTACTGGTTGTCGCTAGCCACATAAACATGTGTAAAAATCTCACTGGTGTAGATTACCTGAAGGCAATGATAGTACGCAAACTGTCTACCTGATGCAAGTATCAGACATAGTAGAAGACCACTGCATGTTTACTCTGTAGATCAGCGGCCCACCCAACATGCAGCGGGATGTGCACAACAGTTTATGAAATGCCGTAAGATAACACCACAAACGCTTTGCATTTCGTCTGTATGGCGTGCTTACCCACAGTTACGGCATCACAGCAGGTTAGAGTAGAACAGAGAAGTCTAAATAACATCAGAATGCCCCCCATCTAGAACTGAGATCTATGGCGTAAAACATTTAAAGCCAGAGTCTAGTGAGGAACCCTATAGATTGCCTAATCTACCCATTAGGTTTCAAGTCAACAAAATAACACCGGTGTCTTGCCTATCGTTCAAATAACTACTGACAGAGAAGAAAGCGAAATCACTAACATCTACTGAGGCAGTAGAAAGGTGTTATTCACCTTCTACTAATGGGCACATCGCTCTAAGGGTTGTTGATTAGGTATACGAACACGCGAAACAATTACGACCAGATTAAACATGGTCAACACAATCGCTGGTCAGATTCAGTCGTCCGGCGTGTAAGACATGAGAGTTATCGTCATGGGGGAGCATGACAAGACTCTTTGATAAGTACATCAAAAGTTGGTTCTTGCCAGCATTTTCATTAGGCTTTTGCAGCAACTCCGTCAAAATACTGATCCGATACATCTCCTTGTCTCGTTTGATGACAAAAGTGAAATGCAGAAATATTGGTGCTATAGCAGGTGACATGTGACAGATCTGAAAACTCAGTCAGACTATGTTAAGACCTCATGTCTGATAGAGTCATGGGTAGAGTGCATGCATAAATTATTATTCGTAATGGTCCCTCTTTTCAAACTATGGATACTTGTGCCAGTTTATTTCATGTTTCAAACCACTGAAGGTTTATGCTCGATAAGTAAAAGATGTTGATAAGCTGTCCAGGCCTGTCTATTTAACACCCATTCTAGCAAGTAAACTTTTGCTAGCGTCGTATTTGACCCAATGCGTGACCGAATAAACCTCATTGGTCTAACCTACCGCCCACCACCAAATTCCGCGAGGTATCAGGATCAAAACAGACTGTGGAAAACCAGATCGAATCTTCGTGAGTTATAAGCACCCGAAGGTTATCGTCCAGTCGAAGTCGACCCGTAGTTTTGAATGATACTTCAACAGCCTTCATAACTGAAGATGGCGGTACGATCACCAAAGTACCAGAGTTCGACCAACCTCCCAAAATCTGTAAAGGCCTCAACAACTAAAAATGGAACTACGAGAAACATACTCTGTTATGATTTCCGACAGCTACTTCTGTACTGATATATTCATTAGAGTTCCACTGCTGCCTGGCAGTCAGCACAGGTTCCGATTTATTTGCTGTTCGGCAAGATAGGACAAATGCGGCTGATGAAGGCAAATCAGTTGGTGTGTTTTCTTTAGAGTTAGCTAAGGCAACCAACCAAACAGACTATGGCACTGTGCGCTAAGTATATTTATGGTATAGAAAATCCTCTAATCTACCGATGGGAGTGTTCTCAGACGGGTAATGTGGGACCAGCGTTCTGCCACCGGGTTTACTGTCAAGACCTTTGCTCTATATTCTGCTTGTGTTCGAAATTCCGTGAACTGTTAATTACCCGTTCCTATTATACGCCAACGACACTAAAACTTGGCATATGGTGGAAAATGTGGCTGGAAGTGAGAAGCCACAGAATGAATTAAACGTACTGCACTGCTGGGCCACAGAAAACCGCCTCCTTTCTAACGCGGCCAAATACAAAAATGATGCACCTCTGTCATTCGGGCTGCACAGATTACCTTCTGGGAGGCGAAAAACTGGGTAGCACCACATGCGAGTGCGACTTGACTTAACTTTGATTGTTTCAAATTAATTCAGCCTGTCTCTTTACAGTGCGTCAATGCTCAAGAAAGCCAGCTCGGTGCTTGGGTTACTCACCAGACTGTTCGGATGATTTTGCTCAGGCTGTATCACTAGTGTGCTCAATTCACAAGTGGTCCCATCACGAGTTAAATACCCACACTGGTCTTCCTTATCTTATGAAGGACATCACTTTCGTTAAAAAGGTACGGAGTGACGTTACAAAACGGGCTACCACGCTATATTCTTAACCTTAACCAGATATTGTTTAGATGAGCCCCAATTGTGAAAAATCAGGGCTTCGAGTGAATTCGAACCAGTGACAGAAATATCATGCCTCAACGCGGCAAGCGTTCTACCAGCTGAACTACGAAGCCACGCCAGTAGCTCGGAAGTTCCACATTCGGACTCGGTTACCCACTCGTCCCACTGTCTCATGGAATCTACCAAATAATCCAAGGGATCGACTACACAGATAGGTCGCGTAAACTGAGATCATTCTTGATGCGCTACCGGAACATCAAAGGAAACATGAGTTCAGCATATAGGATCTTCAGTCAACTCGAACATCCTTTAGTACTTGTGCATAACAAAAGTAACCATCCCAGGGGTGACTCACCAAAGCTACAACATCCAGCAAGCTCTCCAAGTTTTATGGGGTCACCCTTTCAGCACCCTGATGTATCCAAATTGGAATGACCTACAAAGTCTGTCGTAACTGCATCACAGTTAGTTGATTTAAGGCGCGGACTTGATGGACATTAGTAGGACACTAAACCGAGTATTCAAGTAACCTAATCACCGGGATTTTGGTGGTGGACTGAAGATACTCTAAAACTCTTACTGTTGATATCAGCTAACTGTTGTATGTTGTGTGCTAGAGTGCATTTGTTGTATGCCTAACAGGCGGTGGTTGAGTCTCTATTCCGATGATTATCCCATAGCTTTCACTTTCGCCGTTCTTTTATTACTGACCCTTCAAAGTTTAGACCATCTTCATACTCGAATTCTCTTTCCAAACCGCACAATACCTGGTCAAAAATACATTCTCAATTTCCCCTGATCTGTAAATTTCTAATGAATCCTATATCACTAACCCCTGAACTCACGACGCATATGTTCGTCAGAATGATGGTGAGTTCCAGGCTTGCCATACAAGTATGTGGTGGTTAACAGTAAACTCTTCTGATATTTTTTATTGCACAGTATCATCTGTGAGGAGTATATCTTTTAGCAAGGCTCACCAAACTGTGATGGTTGCTAGTAGATGCGCAGTTTTAAACAAACTTCCACGCTTGCGTTTACAGACACATGAATACTGTGAAGGCTAGCCGAGGCGAAAGCATTACGAAAAAATAACCGTGTTTAAGCGAATAATCAAACCCATTTCATTTCGTTGGATACTGCAAAGGATTCTTTTGACGTATCATAATACTGGGCGGTGCATCTCGTGTTAGAGTGGTGGACTGTGAACAGTTAAAGCACAGTGAGTGGAAATCTATCATTGGCAGCCTAAAATCTAATAAATCCACCTGAAAAATTGAAGGTTTTAGTTATAGCAGTAAAGGCGATATATTGCGGACAGTTATGCACACGACCTTCTTCCGGGAGCTGACGAGTGGAGATTATCATATGATGGTAAACTATTTAACTCTGAACCGAATTCGACACTCCGCATGCATTGGGAAAGATGGTCTGTGACTTGTTCAGAACCACACCGGTAAAAGCTTTTGAAATTATACTCAGCTAGATGGTTCACTAGTAGCTGTTGCAACTGCAGTGATCTTTATACCCATTTATAGATTGGCCATATTGTAGCGAAAAAGGCGTCTAATAAAGCACAATCTTTATTGTCCAGCACGTTAGTTCACATGCTACTCGCGCGCTCGCGTTTGTGAGTCAGCATTCCAGTCCACAACACCCCCCAGGTTTCCGTTCACGCGTCATGTGCACTTCTACCCGATTCTTGTGTGTGATCGGCGCCGTCTATCGGGGGGGTTGGGGGTTTCCGCCTACCATTCTTCGTCCATTGGTCCGATTCCGTTGAGCAACGGCTCGTCCGGTCGCTCGTGTTGTTTTCCATCTATCCACAATGGGCTTTGGTCGTATTCCACGGTGGTGTCGAGATATTTTCCCGAGTGTTGGAATAACCGAGCCTCCGATTTCGTCGTCCATTCTATTTTGCCTGCCATGTCTCGCCCGTTGGTCCGATCCGGTCGAGCGATGACTCATCCGATTGCCCCCGTTGTCCGCCATCCGATGGTTGAGGGCTTGTGGACGTGCCTGCCTTCCGCGTTTAGGTACCCCGCCGAGGGTTTGAAACGCGCACCTCCGGCCTGGCAATCCACCACAATATTACCATCTCCCATGTCACAAGAAACCATGGTTTTTACTTAGCGTAAGCAAAGAAAATCATGAATGTGGTCGGCCACAGATTCTTCCAGGTGGTATGCAGTCATCTCTTAGACCTATTCCATTGGTAAGCCACTAAATGTTTGCCACATCATCCGGTTCTCCCCTAATAGGAAGGTGTGTAGTAATACCCAATGCTACTTATCCAAAAGCATAAATCCTCGTTGTGTTTGACCTATCTTTACTTAGATTCATCATAGCCAGTTAGAATTGCGTTTCCACCCAACGTAAGTAATACGGTTATAATGATCTTGGGTCAAAGGGGTGATGTAAACAGACTTGTTGAACTTACAGCAGGTAATGAACTAGTACAAGACCAGTGCACTAAAGAAAACGTAGTAAAGACAGAAGGCAGGAAACAGTGAATCTAGCTAGTGAATATCAAAGTACAAATAGTTATACAGATAACAAGTAATGCATTTGTTTGGATGGCACAAAACAGTGATACACCGATAACACTACGTTTGTCAGATGTTTGAGTTGCGAAGGGCCAACATGATCAACTGTTTCTGGACCACTAGCGTCAGGATAATCAGGACACTCACAATTGTTTGTAGTTGTGCTGTTCCGTTTGATGGATCCGAAACCAAAGTGTACTTTGTTAACGACTGTCCTGAAAGCTCAAAGTACTGCAAGAACTGCAGGTGCTGTCATATATTCCACAGAAATTAGTACAATCAGCGACAGAATGAACGCGCTGGCAAAGTTGTAGCCCGTACCCACAGTCTTTCAATGGTATAACACGCACCGCCCTAATGCGACACGTATGCAAAATGCATTTCCCTCTCTCAGACCGATCGAACTCTTATGTAATTGCAGTAGCAGAATGTTCATGCAGGCAAATAAGAAACGCAGTTTGTTCTTGTTGTTTATTGTCATGACACACCCCGGTAACCACCGGTCCTCTGGCTTTCGACGAATAACGGTCGCTTATTCGGTGACCCTGTGCACGACCTTCATTAATTCATCCAACCCGACACAATTATATCAAGTGTAACGTGCAGATCGACAGAGAGCAACAATCTTACCGATGACTGGGGTGCAAAAAGGGGGACTCACGAATTACAGCTTCATTTCTGGAAGTCGGATGGTTCTAAGGTGAGTGAGGCGTTGCTAGTAGAAGCCTGTTCATAATAAAAGTTGATGGTGAGTTGGCCCATAAAAGGACCATTATATAGTTAACTGAAAAAAGGAAGTGTTTTTTCTTCTTTAGACCATCAGTGGTTTGAGTTCAAATGACTTGCCGCAAGGATACCTATTATCAATATTGCACGACTAGAACGACTGGATATTTCATGATATGTCTCAGCTCAGCGGCGCAATCTCGCATGGACAATCAAGTTTTCTTACGAAATTACTTACCCTGGTCTGCTTGGTCCACTGAACCCCAACTTATAGGACAGCTTTGCTACCACTCTGACTTATTTTTTCACCGGAGTAGTAAACTGCGGGTGTTTTTACCTCTAATATTACTGTATTTGGGGGTAGAGTAGTGGATAAAATGAAACGACCTCAGTAGAAATTTACAAAGAAAAGTTTGCACAACAATCTCAACCGAAGACGGACCAACTGGATATTAACGAAATCATATCAATATTGAGGAACCTGGACTGGTTTCATACTTATGGCGTCAGTCATTTTTATCCAACTGTGTACAGTGTTCCGGATTAGCGGGCTTGTGGGCAGTTAGCAAACGTCACCCAAATGAACAGTACCGAGATGTGAATGTACATATGTATAGGAAACTGTAATTAATTATAGGCAAAACCATGTCATATTCATGCCACGGCCTAATCAACTACGCCGCACTTTTCTATAAGATTGTACATACCTTCCCTGAAGGTGAATAGGTCACTCAGGCACTGTGACTCATGGTACTTTACTCGAGGGTTCCACTCGTTTACGTAAATGGTCAGTTATCCTCGCGTAGACCAGATCGACAATGAACACGGGTCAACCTCACAAAACGTGTTACATCTTTGTTTACTCTTACGTGCTCGCGTTGGCGTGATACAACTTGCGACTTAGGTGATCAATGTTTGGTGTGTTTTCTTATTCATCAATTTTCCCTGCTCAGCCACCAAAGGCTGCACAATACATGTTATTGAAAAGATGAACAATGCAATCGTAATGAATTTGCTTTACTCTTAAGTGATTTAGACTTTATGAAACAACGGGAGTTGACCCAAGACACAATAAGAATTCTGCATCAAAGCTAATTTCATTCGCAATGCAAGTTGTTCACATACCGCTCCATAGATAGACTTTTCTATAAGTCAAGATGTTTAACCTCTTTTATCATACTTATAATGGTTTTATGGTTTTATTTGCGTGTTCTCAATGGATACCACAAAGTTTTGTATCATGTACTTTTTATGGCGCCATCCGATACTGACATGGACTTCCGCGGTCGCAGGGTGGATATGTTAATAAACATCGAGTAATTCCTCTTCGGATGGACATTGTTTTCCAACGGTGGCATTGACGACCGCTTACTATAGTGCGAACATATATGAAGTTAACAGAAGAAACTTACGGTAAGAAACTACGGGGTCTTTCTGGGTAGAAAATTTTTTCATTGGCTGTGACGTTAAGAGACGTTTCTTATTGATTTGGTAACACCTCACCGTGGTCTTAAATCAACCTGATTCAAACAATTTTCCAATGAAATTGATCCCTACAGCCTTTGACCCAAAACGCGATACCTCATCAAATATGAAATGATTCCTTCCCACACCTGTGGAAGTTGTGTGAACCGCTAGTGATTGCTAGCTCGAGTAAAATGACATTCATATAGCCGTAGTTTATAAACATATAAGAAACTTCAAAGGGTAAATGGTGAGGCGATAGAGTTAAGGTTGATCAAATAAGAAATGCAGAAAAAGCGTTTTCTACTTCTGACCCTCAAATTAGCCAGTTCACACGAGCATCCTATTGAAAACAAAAGTAGACTACAAGGCATACTATAAGCGTAGTCTCAAAAAATCAGTTGCATAATGAGTAAATCGCACGGTTTGACACGGATACAAACATACTGGGCATCTCTTGGTCTTGGGTAAATTTGACTATCGAATTCAAACTGAGGTAATGCCAGTCGTGAACTCAATTGATTCTGAATGGTGGAATTTTAAATCTCAACACGTTCCGAAAGTAGAGTAAACTGTGAGCTCACCTGTAGTATAGTGATAGTCATATTGAAATGATGATGCTCCATGGGGGAGGAACTATAAAGAGAAGCTAACGGTGTGGAAAATTTTTTCATGAAACGATTGTCGTATCCACGGTGATCCAAATCGTGACACAGAGCAGCTATGAAGAGGCAAATTTTCTGTGGAAAAATCGAAACATTATGGACAAAACAATTCATTATTCCACTGGACTGATGTGCTTCATAAGTGATAGATACAACTAACCTATACGACGTTGCGTGAACAGCTAACCAAAATGTTTTGGATCCACTGTTGTAAAACAGCTGTGATGCTCTACACCTGAGTGTCTCAAATCGTTAGGCAATAGCTTACAACACATTCCAGTATTTAGCTAATTCCTCAGTGATGCACAATTCCACAGTCAAGCAGTGTTAGTAATTATCTGGATTAACGATGAAATATAGATCGCCGGCTCGGAAGAATAGGTACACTGAGTTCTACATTCCGATCACTTTAAATAGTAACTTCAGATGGTACTAATCCCACTCAAACATACTTAAAATGTGAGGCAGAAGCATGAAGATGTTTTTGATAAATAATGCAAACAGGATCTGCTTACCTCCAGCAAAGAGAAGTGATTTTCACCCACTTTGAGTAGAAAGTACATTGAGTGGGCCACGGAGAACCCGTGGTCCCAGTTGTGATACGCAACCGGACGATAGTTCTTACGCACAGTCAGAACAAATCGCACGAGTGTTGCCTTATCCAGTCTAGAATGTTGAAGGGAACGATTGTAGTAAACTTCAAGGATAGGATTACTTTTAAATGAGAGGCAGACTTCGCGTTTTTGATTGGTCAGCAACACTTACACAACAGTTAAACGCGACATTACCGCAATAATAAGATTAGTACTTTCTGCAAAAATATAATCGTCCTTCATAGCCCAACAAGGTAATAACCGGGTTTTGAATCAACGTTTGTGAATACATAGTTCGGGAATGCAATGGTGAATATCAGCCTTCTGTGTGTAGCTTACTAGAGGTTAGCCAGCCAGCAGTGTGACACAGACAGTGTCCATGAAAAGACGATACGGTCGTAGATCAGGCAGTGAACCATTTGCTTACTTGAGGGCTTCAAGTAAGCGTTCACAGTGTTGCAGACCACAGTCATTAGCTGCACCGCACCAGCTATTGAAACTGACACAAACCACCAACGGAAAGAGAACAACTCATAGTATAACGTAGGAAAATAAGCAGTAGGGCACATTATGTAAAATCGAGCAAAAAATCAGAATTTTGAAGACATTCCACTCAAAACTTAAGTAGAAGTAATGGAGTCGTGAGTGAGGGTCAGATAGTATACGTGACAGTGTCATTAATACTTCAGCGCCTCTTTTTACCACTTGTTTCTGGATCACTGACAATTCAGTCTAACCTCTTTAACATTCACCTTACTGAACCTGAACGGCTACAGTCTTTCCTAGCGCTTTCAACACAAGATTCTGAAACAGAAGGCATCAGTCTGGAACAAGCTAGACTTATTGATAAATGAATTAAGAATAACACGACGCTGCGAGTAAATTGTAATAATTTACGTTTCAATCACCTCGGGTTGCCTTCTTTAAGAGTGCCGTAATCGGTTTCGATTAAAACGCCCAGCTGATTACTGTGGCTACGCGCTTCTCGTGTTTTGCCCGCGCCATCTCTACAATACTGCCTAGCCCTGTTCACTTTATGTTGTCCCAGAGAATATATGATTCAGTATTACTAGACTGCTCTCATAATTTAATCTTGCACATCAATATGATCAACACAAACATTAGGCTGTTTCGAGGCTATCTGCAGATGGGTACTAGTGAACAAAAACAGTGCTAAATACTCTCGAGTATGGTGAGAAAATTTTCAAAGGAATGCATTTTTCTAAGGAAAACGCTCCTATATATTATCAGATGAAGCAACTATCTTATTCATGTGATCACAGACACAGTCCAGCTAGGTATAAAATGAACACAGTTAAATTTGTAATACTATGCACAACAGTAACGTTGTGACTGAGAAGTGGAGGGCTATCGAAACTATATTCCAACACACAATGGAAATGCCATAGGTAATTGGTCAACTTGATACTGTGAAGATCCCGGAAGTAGGACTGTCAAAATACGCAAGAGCTCTGAGGATTGCAATTGAGCACTAAATAAAAATCCTCCGGAACTCTTGTCAACCATGATCTACTGAATTATAGAAACGGCTTTGAATCAGATGACAGAGTTGTTCGGTTTGTAACAAATAACGTTTGTTCCAAATTCATCTGTGGTAGCTGAGGCTTCCACAACAGATATCATGTTGTTTCAGCAGCTATCTGTGTGACAGGAACCTCCGTGAGTTTATTTGCAGTTAGATGCATGTATATCCTTCAATCCACAGAAGTTCAGTTCAACCTTGAAGAAGTGCTCCTTAGCATACGTAATAGATGTACAAACATCATACTCAATCCGCCCTGGTAGTACGCTCTGAACATACAGTGCTCAGTGTTATATCTAAAGGACTAAGATAGTATATTGCATATCTCTGAGTTTTCTACCCTCCTACAAAGCACAGGAAGAGGGTACACAATGTGGACTATGGTGCTACACATAAGAATGATGCCTGATTACGAACTTTCCATGGAGTTTCAAACCGGTTTGTTTTTCAATCCGTAAGTGAGGTGATATAGAATATTAAATAGCTTATATGGACCTCACCAGCTACTTAATGACTGAGAGATTCGGTGGAATATTGCCTTGGCACCCAGAAACCTCAGTCATCAATTATTTCCGGTGAAACATCTCTAGCAGTATTCAAGAGAAAGGCTCCCTTCCGACTGTAACTGAAGTTACGGAAGATTTGTTAACAAACTGTTCATGCAGAGAATCGCATACACTATCTCTGTGCGAAGGGGTTCTACTTTTCATAAATCTATGAGGCGCAAGCATCCTAAAATATGGAATTTCGTTGGAAGTACAGGAAACGTTAGTACATCTAAAACAAAAATCTAATTCAGAGTATTCAGCTGTGACTCCCTAAGACAGGAATTCAAACGGGCTGCAAACGACCATCACCAGGTTTCACCAGACTGTGAAAAAGACACATAAGTGACATCCTTCAAGTAAATTCAGAAAACGAAAAGGTGATCTGATAACAGCTTTATCATCTAAGCCAAACCTGATAAGCAATTAGATGAGTCTCCAAAACTGGTTGTCAATTACTTTAGTTGACTTGATTTTTGTTAAGATGTGTTGAGTTGAGTGAGCCAAAGAAAGTTAAGCAATGTTGAGTAAAGTTTGCGATCGAAGGATAACCAGCATCCGGCAATGACAACTGCATAGACAGAGTACTTTGTTCACTACGGTCCACATGATGCTGTCAATGTACTCTGTAAAAATATAACAATTCTGCTTGAGGCCAACGTGCATGTTTGATTAGTGTGGGCGAAATCGGGTCTTGGACAAGGGGGCTGTCGCGGTTTGTGTACCATTCTAGCTTATGTGTGGGCAGTGTATCTGAGCGTCGTTTAGATGACAATGCTCTGTCGTCACAATTAGACAGTTAACCACATCTGACTAATTCTACACTATTTCCAGTAGTCTCGCTACAGGCTAATGCTTGGGGCCTATGTGTGCATATATTGTGACCTTCATCTGACACTGAATGACTGACCTTCGTGAAATATTACCACATCAAACGTGTATTTTGTTGTAGATGGGTTAAACGGAACTTGAGGTCATCTATTAAGCATTCGGCACCGCAGCATATTTTGTCGAAAGAAAACGTGAATTAGCTTGGCTTGAGTGGACAACTCAAAACATAAAACTGCCAAATTTTGAAGGGTTTTCGGGCAGGCGACGAGTGTAACTAACTTGCTAGGGGAGACAAGAGATGCAACGAGAGGACGGAAAAGAAGAGATTATTGATGCGTACAACATTTAATCAGAGCATAGGCGCTTAAGACAACTTTAATTCTATCCTTAGTTTGTACCTTCCTATGATCGATCCGGACAACTGACAGAATGATAAGTTCGGAATGTATGTAGAGTGTCCATGCTATATTTCAATGCTGATGGGAAATCACAGACACTGACGACTTCCGTGGGCCGTGTGAGTGTGCGTTTGGGTCCTTCAGCAGTCGGATAGAGTGCGCCGTACCGCCGACATCACAAGAAATCCAAATTGCGTGGCCTCCATCATCATTCGACTTTAATCCTATCGGACACGCTTGAGATCGATTCGATTACGGTGCTAACGATGTCTGCAATACTGTAAGCCTGTCTCAGCTAGAACTGACCGTTGAGAAGAATAGGGGCTGTTATCAACACCATCAGCACAGCGATCACACATTAAACAATGAGTGCTAGAGACTACCATGTTATGGCAGCAGACTGTGACAGAGAAATTTATATTTGTTGGCCTGGAAGCGTTCACTAATAAGGGTTCATTTGTTTTTGTACTGCAGTGCGCTTGCATTCTGCTGTCTGCTAGAGTACACAATCAACTTTTTGGTGGTATTCGTTTAAACTTCATAGAACTATTTTGATGGTTCAAAAACTGGCTATATTGAATGTGCTATCTCCGTTGTCCTAGAAGAAACATTTTATGCAGCAGCATGATAGACAAGACGGAATCCTCATATTTACGTGTTCAGCCACATCAGCTTCTGGGTATTTCTCAACATCCCGTTTAGACCTACAGCATCCACAGCAGCTTCCCGTTTGTCATTGTTTTAAGCCAGATTGATACCACAAGAGTCGTTGGTTGGCGATGCATTCCTGAAATTCGCCTTCACAAATACTTGCTGGTGACTTTGTTATGTGTGTATAATAATGTTGTTTTGTCAAAACTTCTCCATCCTACTTAAGGTTGTAGTCTATAAGAAGTACTAGAAAAAGTGGACTTTTTCAAATTAAAACTCGCTTCATTTTTACTAAATGCCACTGCGATATTCATGTACAACTTCCTTGTTAGGACGGGGGGTATTCTTTGCTCAAATAGACATGCATAATACAACCACAACTGCCAATGTTCTACTAGAAACGCCAGTTGAGATAACAGTGTACCGCAGTCAGTAGCGCACCTGCATTCATTCCATTTTTAGTCCTACCGCCTGGTTCTCTTTTATTAACCCTTAATCCTTTTGGTAACGTTTTCTTCCAGAATATTCGGCGTCACTGCTGAGGCGAGCGGCGGTCTGAGCCACAATACCTTCTTGTCAAAACCAAGATCGTTGTGATGATGATGACGCTCAAGCATAATGACCCGTAACTACTTGATCATAACCGTTTGTTTACTATGTGTTTACTGCGAAGAAGAAGCATATGGAGCCAGGTGTATGGTTGATGTGAATGAGTTTAAATGCCTGATGGCATGGATCACATTGTTCCAAAGCTTTTGATTCTTCATAGTTCAACTATTTCGGTCCAAAATTTCAACGATGCAAGGTATCTCTTTGTTTTTGTCCATTATGAAAATCCTGTTTGATTTCAAAAGTGACAGACTGGATGAAGTGTGTAGAAGATGAAGACGCTTTCGATTTATTCGGTACTTATCCACAAATGTTCCACTTTTGTCTTCTTTTTCGCTACAACTGTTTCACTAAAGTAGATAAAAACTACCGTAATTTATTCTGCACGTTTTTAACTATACAAACCGCCCTTTAATTCCTGGCTTCTCTCCATTAACCAAATTACTGAATATGTTCTTTCAAATCGAACTGACAGACATAACACTTTGTCCCAAGCTTTACCACTGGTGTCTACGATCTTCTCCTCTTCTCGAGGTCCACATCCTTTTGATTTCCCTTCTCTTGTAAAACGTTTATACGTGTACGTACTTGCAACAGTGTAACTCGTCCTTAGTATGACTGTCTGCTGTTTTCCCATTTGCAATATATACTGAAGTCGTGTGCAGAACAAACACGTTTTGGATCAGCAGAAGTAAACACTCTGGAGGTACCGTTGCTCACTTGTCACAAAATATGTTGTAGTCTGTAGCTAAAGCTGGACTAGTCTGTGTGTACGTGTTACGGCTGATCGATAACCAGAACAACTCTGACGTTTGCATATAGTAAACAGGCCGTCCCTTCGTAACTTCGTGCATGAATGTGTGTACCGCACCGACCGAGTCCTGGGGCAATTGTGTGAAGAAGGTGAGGGCAAACAAAGGCGCAGGTTAAAAGCGAAAGATAAATCACCCAGGCGCACAACATTCTGTACGACAGATAGTGTCATAGTATTAGGGCAGGTTCAGTGGTAAGTTGTTTTCAAGGGCCGCTACGACGCAACTAGTTGGGCAAACTAGCCTCGAACCCTAGTTAAGAAGGGCCCGATCAATAGACAAACAGCCGAGCAAACTCTTGTTGCCAGTGCTGTTGCATGAGCTAAACAATCTAGATGTGAGGTGGTAGCTTTAGCTAAAATGTTAGTTTATCAGCAAGAATTGGATGATCGTACATGTATCTCTCATTCGTAATGTCTAATTCATCAAATTCCTTATAGTGTAATTAGTACCCAAGTCAGCTGGTATTAAGTGGGACTGTGAAGGAAACCGAAACTCAAAAAAAATGCTGTGAACCTAAAAGAAAGTTTCGTCACATATGGTTGGTTCCAAAAATTTGAGCATACGAAATAGAGGCCAATGTGCGCTATGTTATTTACTCCATAGCCATTCTTTCTATCTGGTTCAATAAATGTTTGGTGAAACGATTTAAGTTTCCAAGTTTCGAATTTTTGTTTAACCAATCAAAACTTTGATCAGACCTATAATTCTGATTTCTTTTTAAACGACTAAGTCAGTGTATGTTGTAAGAACACAGATCACCACTGAAGAGAATCTTCATTGTTAGTTACTTCCCATATGCTCTTCAAAAGTACTATCTGGCTGGAATCAATAAAACAAAGCGCAAATTAGTTTTTCCGATTGGCAGACCATATGAGAGACAGTATGTTTAGAAGAAATCACAGAAAACCGAGCCACCGGTACCGATTTTGGATTCCTTTTTGTCTCAGTATATGCTATATGCACTCTTGATCTTACTAGGTTGAACTAAACAATGAAAATGATACCCAGACCAAGTCAAAACACCTATCACATATAGTTGTGTAATCACTCACTTGGTGTACTAAAATGTTTAGGTTCAACACCGGGACCTGTAGTGAAACACTGTACCGAAATAACACAGCTGGTTTAAGGAAGTACATAAGGCTTCCAGTTTGGAAGCGTTACCAACTAAACGTTATTACACTAATTTTTCGGAATGCATTCATCAAACCTATCTTTGGTTGAAAAACTGTCTTGGGAAAACGACTTATTGATCTCTTTATAACCATAGCGTTCACTTTTACAGAGTTATTAACGAATTAACATTGGCAGGGTGTAAGAAAACGGACAACGTGGTATACTCACAGCAGCTTTCCGGCCAGGTCGTACATCATATACAACACGGTCGACACCTCACGCTCTTCTTCTACATCCCAAGGGGAGAAATCATGGCTGAAAAATGTTTTCATTGCAAAACTCAATTTCATAAGGTTGGTTCATGGTTAACAGTAAAATCATCAAAAATCACTGTCGTAAGAACTTGGTTAGGGTGTAGTTGAAAATCGAGTTACTTATCAAACTAATAAATTTGCGACTTTGCCGTTCCTTTGTCTACTATCCTCGATGAAGTTATACACTATGCTATCTCTTAACAGTGACTTCCTCATTTCCGACTTGACAGTAATTATTTTTTGCAGCAAGCTAACAAACTTTAGTAGAATTCTGTACAGGAAATTTCGTTTGACAACATTATGTGCAGTAAGAATTACGCATAAATATGTAAAAAAAAGTAGTATAAATACAACTAATTGAACTCCTTACAGGTTGCACTCTCTAACGGGATTGATATAATGTATTCACGCCGCCTTTGTTCCATACTTCGGCACATCGACTGGGCACAATTCCTAACAACTATTGTTCTACAGCTCTCGAAATCCTGTACGCTGACTTTTAAGTGGAAGGAGATTCCGTCATTACACTGTTCAATTTGGCTTACTTGACAGGGTAAAAAACACCTTTCACTGTAGGAATGTACGCCAGTCAGTCGTATATTTAGAATGTCACATTTCTGTCACTGACAGTGCCTCTTCAAACTATCAGCAGACACCCACAGTTAGCTCACCGTTGGATGGAATTGTTTTAATTCTAAAGCTCATACCAGTGGTATCTGCATACACTGAGCTCTCTCGGTTTACTTATTTTCTCATCATGTTTCTTGGATATTCCGGTTAGTCGCATTCAGATCAGAACGCTACCTATTCTATTCACATTTATTACTTATTGATCGGCCGCACTGAGCTAGAGTAATAATCCGCAGGTTTACTGCAGGCTCAAGAAAAAACAAAAGCGTGGGGTAAACAATCATCGTGAGACGGAGAGATGAATGGAAAGAATTATGCCTCCGAAACGTAAAGTTAGTACAAGTCATCTATTCAAACTGAAACTGAATCTTGAAGATTAAATTCCCACCCTTCCCAGTGTGTCACATACGATCTGCCAAATTATTCAAAAGATAGGCTGCTCCCATTTTGCAGTTCAGTAAATGATATACATACCCTATAGTGGCATGCGTTTTACGTTACTTATTCACACCCAGCTGAACCGCAGAATTTTAGCAATTGTGTCCCATAATCACTGTCACCAGCTTCAGCTTTGGGTTGTATCAACGAGTAATTCAGCCCACGTCACCGTTAGTCCTGACAATAATCCACGAAGTAGGAGAGTAATAAATAAATGCTAATGAAAAGAAAAAGAAAACCAAATAGTACGGATCTTCAGGAAAGAGAAAAAAGGCCAGGCTATTTAGTGCGGCATTTCCATGCCAGATAGTTTAGCCAACCATCCCTGTGAATGGTCGCAAACTCCTTAACTGGTGGGTCACATCGTGACTACTGAATCCCGCCCCAGTAATTTAGTGAACTACTATTTGAGGCATCAATTCAAATTTTTCATGGTTGGTTATTGTGTATGACCAAAACAAAAGATGATTTTTGTTTATGCACATAAACTGTTCTTGTAACCGCGTAGAAGATTTCAAAGAATGAACGCCGCTATTCTGATGTGAGTATACTCAGCACTGTTTACATTATGTGAGTATTAATTAATGCAATACGCTGAAGCAAATCAGGATTGGGTAGGAAATATCATTCTACTTAGGTAGAGGATTATCGAGCACATAGTTAGCCGTTATTAATTTGTACATGATCAGTTGTTTCCATCAGTCACACCAACCGACTATGTCATTCCAGCAAGTGCCAAGACTACTCACCTCGTAATGCCAGCTATCGTGTCTGGAATGACACATGGAAGTGCATTTTCAGCATCTGCTTCAGAAACACAACTGTGGTAAGTGAGAACTTCCAAGGCGACGCGATATTTCTTGTCGGAACGGTATATCCGGTCATACATCTTTTGAAAAACAACAGAACAACATTGCCTCAGTTCAATGTTACTGTTTCCGAGCATGTAGGCAAAACAATCAGAACAGAATACAGTCCTTAAATTACTTGTCCGGCAAAAATAATTATGAAGCATTCAGTAATGTTAACCATACACTCTTATTCACGAATCTACGCTAGCCATATCATAGAAAGTCTTTTCCTTCTAGAAACCACTAACTACTTCGAAAATGTTTCAACATAAATACTGACAATCGATGATCACCAGTATGTCTCGGGGTTTCCTCCTAGAGCGTCTGTTGTCACTGCCAGTTGTCCTTGCTGTGCTACGGCTCCTTAGTTCTGTGGTACTATTATATGCCAACATCACAAAAATGTGTCTATTGAGGCACTATATCACTGAAATAGAGCGGCCGCCAATGCACGCATATTTGTCACACATCACGCACTAACAAATATGAAACCAACAGCTGGGTAACATCGTCTGTAGGCGAGACCTAGAAACAGTGGATATGGTAGGTTTCACAATATCCTTTACATATCCCTCGAAGGCGAAAGTGACCTAAAATAACACTTGGCAATCCCCATCTATTTGTTTGGGAGGACTTAGAGAGTTTTCTTTGACGTTCAGGTCATTGACACGCCCCCACCTCCAATTAGACATTTAGGCCGATCAAATCACACGAGCAGCATACTGCTGACTGAAGGAATGCAGTATAGTGCTAGAGAGCATGTGTTAACAATTGGTTCATCTTCCTACTCCGACAGGTTGGTTGAATAGGATTACATCTCTATGCACCATGACCATGTTTCGACATAGGGACTATTGCGTCTACTGTTACATATTCTTATGCTGCAGCTGCAGCTGCAACAATAGAAAATTCCTTGAAATAAGAACAACAGCTTCAATGCCAGGACACGTCCGACGTGGAACAACCTAACAGAAGCATTTTAGACAGTGTCATCAACTGATGGCATTATGAGGAAAAGGTGCAAATCAGCGTGCAATATTCGAACACTCCGAACATCTTCGTCATCTGAGTAGCTTCTAAATTACGTACAGTCTGTACTACCGGTGACAAAATTACTGAGTGCTGGAACACGTTTTAGTGCCACATTATAATTTTCTTCCCATATTCAAACTTTGTTTGGACTAATTATGTTTTAAATTTTTGTGACCACTGCTGTTTATCGACTGATAATCTTTATACATGAAGCTGCATATTCCCAAAGCAGTGATGTATGAAGTGGTCAGGAAAATGGACGAGCTCGATTTACGGACGGGAATGTTCTTTGTATGAAAAGCGCAATCATGAGTCGTGTTCATCGACGTTTCTATCTGATCCGTTAAAAACATTATATGCATTTTTACTCTGTAGTCTTAGCTCCTTTAACACCATCCAGCACAGATTCAGACGTAAGGTTTTTGACCAGTAAAATTCTAATAACCGTAAAATGCGCAGTCAAGTTTTGCTTCCAAGACTTCCGTTAATCATTGGCAACAGCAGCTAACCTGGGAAGGGTTCGATCTCATTAGGGGAGTAATAACTGAAAAAACAACTTCATAGTCATTGCTTGCTGCCATATGGAAGCCAGGTTTGATCAGTCAGTAGCCAATGCTTCTTAATTATTCAGCTCTACAAAATGATCTTATCGAGTTTATTTGTTGCCTGTGAGGACAAATTGTCCATAACGCTTTCCAGTAACTCATTATGAGCTTCAGTTTCGACATCATCAAAGAGGTCCAAATTACTCCTTCATGTTGCTAGGACACTCAAAGTGTGTTCAGTGACGAAGACTTGCTGAAACAGCAGATCATCGATTGATTGGTTGGATAAAATATAGTATTGAATGACCTACTGTCATATACCCTTCACCGTACTGGCTCAGAATGCGGTAGTTTGACCGTTTTAAACTGTCTCATGACTTCATCATTAATTCAAAATATCACCCAAAAGGTTGTCTAAGAAGTCCGATCTCGAGATTAGACGGCATAATCAACAGAACGATTATTCTTCCCCTTCTCAAAACAATCGGCCAGTCGGAACAATACTGACAAGCGATCTTGTGTGACAGCTTTCGTGTGATAATTCTAACGCTGAACACGCTCACCTCACAGCTACGTTCGCCGGTGTGCAGCCCTTGGGCACCGAGATAATATACGCTATTTATGAACTCCACAAGATCAAAATTGGGGACGCTTTCTCACTTTGAAATAGTCTGGCCAGGTATCGATCAAGATGGGAAGATTATAATTAGATGCGTGTTGTGTTCGTCTTATAGTTGGTAAATCACCAGTAAATCGATTTTAATACAAGTGCTGTATAACCTACGCGATTTTCTCATTCTCTAAGCTAACCTTACCACAGCCAGTTTGATTGGTGTACAGATTTCTATCCGGTCGTGCTCAGTTAACGTTTTGAAGTACACGGTGCGGTATAAAGATTACTTTATTTTTTTTTCTACGATCTCTTGTGTTTGTGCGCGCAAACAACGCGTATATGGCACACGTGTCTATACGATTCAATATTCGCGACATGCTGGTGTGTCAGCAACCTTACCAGTGTCAACACCTGGTTTGGTTGTCATGGGAGTATAGGTGTTTGGACTCATACCCCTAACCGTAGCTGCGTAGCTTGTAGTCTTACATTATAAAGGCGAATGCTTATCGTGATACAGTTTCAATGTTTGAGAGTACACTATCTCCACTACAGCTCACAAAGATAACGTTGGTAACAAAATCAAACATTAAACTATCAGCATGCTGAACCATCGGTCTTATTCTTCCAAGTTGTTGTTCGAACATCCTGTGTACCGTGTTCAGCGAAGAACCTTAAGCAAGAGTCTCAGTCATTATCATCATCATCATAGACAGCAATACATCAGTGGTTCACACTGATACTTAACTACCCCACAACCATGAAGAAGAAGAAACAAACCCTGTTTAGGAAGAGAGAGAAAAAAGGGGGGGACCTAATCAATAAAAAATAACCGCGTCTATATTCAAACATACAACCTCAAGGCGCCTACACCTTGCCAACAAACAACTGATCTGTAAGTGAAAGTAAGCGCTTACAATTATCAATCATTTCACGTTTAATAATCCATATAAAGTAATCTTATCGCTTTGCTAGTAAGCTGAATTGTCTATTACATTTTCGCTCCCTGTGATTCAATTTGTCATAATAGTCGGTGGTGAACATAACGAAAACATTGATTCATAGTCATCTTACGATGTAACTCATTTTTACTTTTAAATACAACCAAATTAGTTTTGCAGTCTCCTCTGGTCAAAAGCTGCTGGTAGTTAAGTGCAAGCTAGCGGTTCAGGTCGGAATGATGCACGAAAAAATTCGAGTGACCGAGGAATATAGCGGTCAATGTCTTCAAAAACGAAAGTATGAAAGCAAGTTGCCGCCCATTGAAAGGAAAAACGGTAGATCGGGTGCGCTCCTTGAAAATTTTGTAGCCATCTAGCGGATTAACAAAAATTACGGAGCCGGTTCAATCATATTCTTCCACCATCCGGCAAAAGTTGCGTAAAGTGTATCATCAGTAGCAGTTTTGTCATACCCGCAAACACTACGGATCGGTTCATAAATTATTCAGGAGCCGTATCTCAAATTTATTAGGTGCAGGTCTTACAGCAGATATTATCAATGAATAATTGATGCGACTAGTAAATAAATACGGCACTCACTTTTACGAAGCAATGTGTAAATAACTTACGGTTGCAAATCTTGTGATGAATGAGGACCTTTTATCTTACATAAAGTTAGCCTTTCATTAACGATATTTGACAAGATTTACCCTATTTCAAGAGAGAACCCTCAGCAAATGGTTGTAATTGTTTATTTTCTTTGATCAAAGCAAACGGAACTCACTTAAATTTGCATTATAGTGAGGCAGTTGATCTAACACATCTCAGTGTGAAAGACCTCAAAGTACATTGGCAGTACTTGAAAACGTAGACAATGAATCATCAAAATTGTGCCAGTGAATGACCATTTAAGCCCAGGCTCGCACCAGTGTGATCGATTCCATATATTCACCGTAACAAATGTGTCTAGTTTGCGAACATTCAAAAAATGCCGGGATTTAATGTGATTTCATCATAGTTAATCTGCAGTGGGCATAGGAGATTTATTTTGTTTGTATGACAAGTAATTACGCTTTTGTACAATAAGATGGGATTCAATTGTACATATATGCTATAAATAAACTAACGTAACAAAAACACTACTTTTATAATCAACTGTAAAAGTGGAATGTAGTTAGTACATAACAGACCTTAGTACACGTATATATAATTAGTCTGTTTCGTTGTAATTTTGTCCATGCTCAATGGTATCCAAAATGAGCTTGTGCTGACCACAGTTAAGTTGTCCTATTAACTCAAACAATGCGGAATGTTGAGGTTTAAGAAAGGATAGTTCAATGTTTGTGTCCATTAGCACAAAATACTTACCCTAGCAACATTGATTGCAAGACCACAATAGATGGAATAAACTTTTAGTAGGTTTTCGTCTTCTTCTGTGAAGACTCCATGATGTTTATTGAGCATCTCGATAACCCCCACAACCCTGAAATGTTAGACGGATAAAAGTAAAGGTTGTCTGTCACCGATCTCGTACAGTTAAATGTACTGGACTGAAAAATTTGTTGATTTCAAACAGTTTTTATAATTCGATCTTTGAAGAAGACGGAACACAGGCCCAGGCGTTGCCGCTAGGGAAGAATTATTAATAGAAGACCAAGTTTCCTCTGAGAAAGCAACAAACTACCATGGAATGAAAACGTAGCGAATTTGGTCGACCACTCAAAATTCGCCTGTTGCACTCTCATGTCATTACCGTTGAAATTGCTAACTGATGCTTAAATTAATCGTGTAAGCCCTTGTTAAGAGAAAATGAAAGACACGTTAGTTGAAGGGCATGCAGCATAACGTTGTAACACTAACCGTAATATATTATATTGGTGTCCAGAATATTCACGATTGATTGAACAATCAATGTCCCTTAGTTAGACGAACTCGCAACTTGAAGCAGTGATTGAGTAATTTTTAAGAAGCGCATAGTTTGTTACTCTCTCAGCGGCCGAATTTCTCATTAATTCTGATAATTATTTTTACTCGTTTGCTTTAATTAGCCCGCCGTCCAAACACAGATTTAAGTCTTGCAACGCGGCGTTGTCCGCGCGCCATTTTGCAGAACTCAGCCGTTTGGACAACCAACGTTCTCCCCACTAATGGCAGTGTCAATAAAGTAATCCGTAACTTCAATTTTTTTAAAAACTACCTTACAAATTTGTTATGTTGGAGTATGTTATGTTAAACATGAAACGGTGAATCAAGTTTCCGGTTTCAAACACAACTGGCATTAAATTGACGAAACAAAAATCAAGTGAACTGTGCTAACGTATTATTTGGCATTATTAAACTGTCGCGATAACGACCGAGTCCGACCTCACATCTCACACATCTGGCTGAAAAAGCCAGTCATAGCTATCCAACACATCCGGTACAATTACCACAAGGACATTCAAACTAGGACACTACGCTTGGTACTTCGAGAGTCAATATGACCACTCAAGGAGACAAGCGACAAATGTATACGGCTCTCGTTGGAAGCAGATGATCATTCCTGTTGGCCGTTAAAACTGAGGCTTATAACGCAAAAAGGCCAGAGTAAATGGCCTTTTGGTTTCAAAAGAAACTAGGGTGTGACTGATTCACAACACAAAAAGCAAACGGCAGCAGTTGACTACAGTTTGCCAGACAACTTCAACACGGAATGATATCCAAGCAGTAACTTGACCATAATTCAACGGTATATAAGAATGGGTATTGAAGACTTGTATCCTGTAATACTTCAGATAAGTGTTGACAAGCCCTGTTTCCCTTAGCTTCATAGACTAAAGGTTACTATTGCGTGTCTTGAATTTACTAGAATAGCTGCAAGCAGAAAGTCTGCTGGATCAGGTAATGCAATCCTAACTAACATCTTCCATCGGCCACCTAGTTGTACGGAAAAATGGCGCACTAACGATGTCACTGCCTTCCCAGTTACTTATACGAAATGCCTGAACTAAATCTCACGAAATCAGAGGGACTACGGTCTCTCTCAAAGATACCGTATGAAAACAGCAACTGTAAGAATTTATCCGACGAAGTAATATTATCCGCTACATTTCGCAGACATCACCAAGACAGATGAGGCTCGTAGCAAAAGGATTAGTAACTCTGATCGCTGCGCCATTTGGTTGGTTCAGGCGGTTAGATTATAGTTAAAAAATCCCTTAATGATTTCGATAAATTATCACTTTCATAATCGTCTCGATCAGCGGAAATTCAGGATACGCTACACTATCGGAAAGCGCTTGGAAAATGAATGTCCTTGCTCTGTTTAGCATGGTGTGGTTAAACGAAATCGAACGATGTTTATGACTGGCTGCGGATAAGCGCAATTAGCAAGATACAGTAGTAGTGCTGATTATCTTAATTTGGTTCTTGATCATAAATTGTTCCCAGCTCAATGGTTTAACTACATACAAGCAACGATATGAGTCATCAGTGATGATAATGTTCATTACGATTATGTTGATGCCAAAATAAGTACGGTGATAATAAAGTATCGCCACTCCTAAGACCGCCTTAAATATGCACTCGGTCGATCTCAATGACACGACTAAGTGTCACCAAAAATTGGATGGAGAGAGAAAGGTCTTATTAGCTATGGAGATGAGAAATATTGCTTTATTTCATATATCCACCGTGTGACGTTTCAACTTCTTAAGTACACAGTTCAGTCGGCAACCTCCACAACTTCGGTTTTCAACACTGAAACTACGCGACCCTGGCAGTCTTACAAAAAATCAATCTGATAGAACGGGAGATGTTTATTTATATATCCTCCGTCTGGACTACTCGAAAACAGTCACATCTTGTCATCGGCATGGGCAAGGTCTAGCAGTCTTCAATTAAGCTAGATGTTTGCATGTTCTAACCAGAGAGCCTCTTAGTCTATCGGCGATAGTAGAAAAATAAAAAAAACAAATATGTATCGTGGATGGTCATGACTTGAGTCGAAGTTAGTACTGCACCTGGCGGTTTTCAGCGTATATGTGCTTTTTGGTTGATACATGCGTGTGCTTTATCTGTGGCCGGTTACACTGGCTGATGTGTTTGCATCAATATAAATCGCTGTGGAAACAGATTGTCTTGCTAATCTGCGGATGTGTCGTTCGATGCGTGTGTGTAAACCGCCAGATTATACCGTTTTGTCTTTTTTGTATGTGTTATTCATCTGCTTTATGGGAAGAGAATGATTTAACGCCGTTAACGACATAAGTATTAAGATATTACTGGTTGTATTTTTTATTTGCCCGTTTAAGTCTTGTCGAATTTTAATCATTGTGCGGAGTTTCAATTTGTAAGAAACTCATGCAATTTTAAAGCCAAATATTCAGCAAACAGTAATGTCATTTACTTCCGTTAAACACCTACACTTATTGCGATATGTTCGAAGAAGGTCTGTTTGGAGCGAGTTGAACTTTAGAGTGTTGTTGAGCTCACTGTCTTCAACACCATGAGAACACTATAAGGCATCGTTAGTTTGTGGCGTTTAGACTTGCTTGCTATATGTCAACGTGAAATATGCCATAGGTAGTTCGGAAGTCATAAGCTACTTACTCTTTTCCGTTGGATAGTGGCATTGCGATCACTGATTTGGTAACTTGATTGTAAGTCTCGTCAACCTTCCGACAGAATCGTGGATCACTATAAGCATCATTGGTTCGGATTGGTTCCCCGGTCTGTGCCACTGTGCCGGCTATGCCCTCCCCCAACGGTAAACTGTTGGGTATAGAAAAAGGAATGCGATAATGAACACCAACCAACCCAGACTAGATACAGATTTATTGATTGTTAAAAGCTTAAGTAGGAGGAAAGCCCAATAATCTGGTACTCTATTCACACACAAAACTAGAAAGAGTGAACGTTAGCTCGGTCTTGTCTTTCTACCCGAAGTGTCTGTTTTGAGTTTAATTTGCATTCCACCGCCTGTGATTAGAAGGTTAAAGGCTTAACATGCATGTCATTTTGGTGGCCGTTTCAACCAACAAGAATATCACATCTGATGGTGATTCAACGGTATGCGTATGCTGCCAGTGATTCTAAACAAAATTCAGGTTTCTAATTACTGACTGACGGTGGGGACTTTTTGCTGACATACAGTGAATGGAACACACAACTGATCGGGGCTTTAATCTTTATGAAGGCTTTTCACTCGTCCGCTTTTGACATAAATCACTAAACTCTGGAACGAGGTCAGAATTCAATTCCTGGTTGTGACAGGAATATGTGCTGTGAATGATCACTGACAAGAGCGGAATTCGAGTCTAATACTGCTTTCCGAAAGAGGTTGGTTCAAGCTCCATGTGAGTGTAAAAGCTACGTCCAGTTGTCAATGTCGTTCGGTGCCAACCAGTCTTCAACTCTTTTTACTCGTTGTACTTGATTGAAGAGTACCAGTTTCGTCGAACAAACGTAAATAAAGCGCTGCTTCCAAGAAGCATTTGGTGGAACTTGGGAGTGACACAGTTTTGTTTACGTTCAATGAATTAATGCACTGAGGCGCGCAACAAACGAGAATTTGATGCACTAAAATGCCCACTAAAGAAAAGTTGGACATTTCGTGTATGTTGTCTATTTCGAAAATCGCCTAAACTACAGCGTCACAGCCTTCATCAAATGCTTAAAATGTAGGTAAGTAACGTGCGGTCACCTAAATTCAAACCACATAAAAAGGAAAGTCTGAGCCTAAGGAATACATGCATGGAAAAGGTGACATTCAAAACTGTAGATAGTAACAACTCCGAGTTGAAAGAGAAGAGTTGGATTCAGTAAATGATAGGGCTAAGGCCCCTATCAGCCCGTTTCGGTTAATGGGTTAATAAAATCACCCGACAACTCGTGTGATACTGCTGAAAAGAAAGGCAGTAACTACTCTGTTTTGTTGTTCAGGACATTACCTTGTGCGACTTTAACGAATCAGTCATTGATATCAAGGCTTGCACCAACATTTTTGCTGTTTGCCGTACGGTAGCCAGCTGATTCGACGACTTGTCAGTTCAGTGAAGCGTAAGACAATTAACTCGAATGTTGTGGGCCGTCATACATAAGGATCAAGATCAGGTGGCAATCCGGATGTGTTAAGAAAAGCATGCAGATAAGTAGAAACAACAGAGCAGACAGTTGTATGGCGACCTTGTGTTGCTTTTCAACGGTATATAAACCTTTACCCATCTACCGAGTCCATCCACTATTATCCCTTTGCTTCTACTTCGCGCTGTGATTTCATCATTCAGGTATTTGGGAGCCTTCATTCGAATTATCTTCTACAACGTTCTCTGGACTACAGTAATTGCACTGCTCTTGTCGGCAATGTTTTTTATGCTCATGTGCCAAATAACTAGAAGATCACAAAGTTTAAACCTTTCCAAATGGCTTTAAGTTGATCAATTCTTAAAGCAACTTCGAATTTGAATAGTTTTAAATACATTTGCCTGGACAAGTTACCTAATATTTCACCAGTATAGGTTAATCGGAAAACAGCTTGTCAGTACAAAACGGCGATCAATTAATCATGAAGTTAAGAAGGTTTTAATTACTAACATGTGTGTTTATGAATGCTTAAATCTTAATCGAGCGCTATATGAATGAATATCCTCTTAACAATGACAACGCACTTGTTAGTAGTTCTAAGTTACAGTGTCTCAATTCACCCACTTTGAAACCTGACAATTTTAGCGAAAACTAACAAGTAAACGAATGGACCCAGTAAACTAAAGTATCTGTCTAATTATCTTACCGGATTTCTGCGTTTTCATCATGAACAAAGTTGGCGGATTTCAAATTGCCCATATCCAATATACTTGAATACAGCTCGTTTTTCTTTTGGTCCACAAGAAATAACGTGACCCGTTCAGCATTGACCAACTGTTTTGCATGTTCCTACAACATTGAAATTAAAATCTGTCAAGTGTCATATCTTAATTATTCGACGTATGGTTCGGTTTCTTGGAGTGGTTCAAGCTTATACTGATTCGTGTCATTGAAGCTTTAATTAAACTCGATGTAATAGCTTGTTTCAAGGTCTCCAAGCGTATACAAATATGCTATTAGAGAAATGCGTTCAGTTAAACACACTCTGTCAATTAATGTCTACCAAATTTCCACGTGATCTGTTACAGAACATCAATTACAACCATGCTAAGATTGGTTAGCACATCGACGTTGCAATCCTCTAGAACCACCGTGACGTGTGGAACCTGTCCTGACGATGTTATTGCATGAAATAATGGATAAATATAAGGATAAGAAAGATAAATTGGACGTTTTTGATTAATAATACCACCTAACACGCCGTCTTTTAGTACAGTGTGTTTTTAAACCACGTTTTCGCAAGCTGAACATTGCCCACAGCTGATTGTACCTGTCGCATTCCCACAGACTTTCAAGTCGGTCCCTTTCGAAAAGAAGCACTAGATCCGAGTTTCGTTCTGGTTAGCTCTACAGGTTCGATCAACTGTGAGTGGAGTTTAACTGTTATAAAAACCGGAATCCCCTACCACTCGACAGTAATTAAAAATACCGCTCAACAAATTGATGCTTGCCGTAATTTGAACTTGGAGAGAAGTCCTATTGGAAGAATTGGAGTTCAGTCTAATTCAATGGACACGACAGATGACGGCCAAAAGCCAGAGTGTCCAGGTTCTTGTGCTGATAAACTCGAAGCCTTCAACGCTCCGAATTCAGATTTGCTAATTTTAAAGTAAGGTCTTCTCTTGCTACCAGGTTACAACAAAGGAAAGAGCACCAACAGGAGTGCAGGCCTACAGAATTGTTTCCACTACTCGGAAGAGGTCACACGCACATGCGAACGCTTCAGCTTGCGAAATGAAGACATCCATTTATACTCATCAATATTCAACCCTAAATACTACCCCATACGTCCCACCATCCATACTCATCAATGCCTATCCATGCGTACTGGCGCACACATGCTCTGCAAGCCGACACGTATACATGCCCCGCACACCTGCGTTCATATAGGCTCGCATGCATGGAGTGGTTGATAAACTGTTATGCCCCGAATAGCTCGTTCCCAAGGTAACTAGTAAACAACGATGAGACAGAGGTTCCTAGTATTTTGTTTGTACTAAATGCAAATCAACAAGCGTTTGTTAAGTTTAGCGCAGACAAACTAGAGTTAGTGATATAGTCACCATGTTGCAATGCATACAATCTTAAACAACTTGATGTTACTCTCAAAATTGTACACATTTAAATGGCCCAATAACATAGGTGAAGGTAGACATATCCTATTACATAAATATAAGGGAAAAAGGTTAAAAAGAGGATACGTATATATTTATATATGTATGTGCGCAGCAGAACCGGCCTTCCGTTTGACAGATAGTGTCTCAGGAAAGAAACAACAACCAAACTAATTATACTCTGCAACACATCCTGTTTTGAATGAGCTGCTTCCTTTATTAATTTTTGTGCTGTTTTTAAAGGTGTGATCGTGTGTACATACGTCAGCCCATTTCACTTCTCTTAGAAATCCTGAGCTGCATGAGTAGGGTAGGAGTGATTCCTGAATAACTTATCCTTCCAGTTAAGACCGCTGATCGGGATTCCAAGAACAGATGCGTAGCCGCCACTTCAGAGTAAACCAAACACCAACACTTTATCATCACCACACCCTGATCATAGGGCCATATTTTTTAGGGGTAGCTTAGTTGGGACACATGCAGAAGTTAACAGTACTGGATTACAAGCATGAGCAGACACCATGTATCCGTGGTAGGATCGGTTCCTAAAACACGGTTGCAGAAAGTGAGATGGGTGAGCAGATGACAGGGTGCTCCCGTAGTGATGGAACCGGCAAGAGTGAATGAAAACTATAAATAAAGAGGAAAAATGACATTGATACCTATGCGAATTATGCTCACAGGCGTTTCCAATTGGTTTCGAACTGCTGAATGACAGGCAGTTTCGTTGTGAGTAGTATAATACTCACAAGTAGTATATTACCCACAGGTGACATTCAAGAACAAAAGGGCAAGCTCCGAACACCAGGAAGACGACGGATAAGAAGAGACTATCGGAATGGTGTGTACGCGCTACGGCAGAAGTTCCATTGAAGCGAATGACAATGATGTATGTGAATGCATGTCTAACTTGCAAATGAGTGTGCACGCTTGTGGTTTGATTTTTGACATGATCTATACGGGAGATTGCGCAATTATCGGATTATCGGGCCAGGTGTCTTTTGCGGTCACAACAGGGCCATTCTTAGTAACTGTAATTAGGCGGACTGTTATGTTCCGCCTACTCCACCTCGGCGCCATATGATTACTAGATGTCTGTTCTAAGCAGGTACGCATACATATACGCGTGAAGACATAAATCCTTATACTTTATGGCTTGTAAGAGCATACACATTCATTCGAGAACGCAAGACAAACATTTACTGACAACGGTAAACATGCAAACAAGCAGAGAGAAAACAGCTTTCATACTTTAAACAAAAATACCACGGTAATACGAAGGTTATGTCATGTCGGGGAGTAGACGGTCCCACTCCTGGTCCAGTTTTCTTTTGAACGAATCGACCGCAGTAACCTGGATCACAAATTCAGGTAGTTTTTTCTACGGGCTTATGTACCAGTTCGTCAAGAACTCAGCCCCGATAGACGTATGAATACGTGGCTTGCTCAGTGACAACGGCGAGACATTTCCGTAACTGAGAACAGAATCACTGGTAAGAAATCAGAGAAACCACGCGGAATTTCATACGCCTCGATTCGGTCCCCACAAGGTCGTCTAGGTCTCAGAAAAAAATGGTTTCTCCAGTCTGGTTTCATAGTCTATAACTTTCGTACTACTATCCATTCTGGTGACCAGTTTTTAGACCTCCTCCAGGCACTTTTTGTCTCCTTGAAGGTGCGGGTTCTAAAACCGAACGCAATATTTCGGGTGCAATCGCAGGAACGCCCCATACAGGGGCATAAATATACCAGAATCCCTGGAAGAGATTGATTTTCTGGGTTGAGACAGGGCCGCTCTGGCATTCGGCAGGTTTGACGTTGCCGCAAAGACGAATCCCAAAATCCCTAGTTTCACTGGATTGAACTAACAGAACAGTTACTGTGTCTCCTCTCCAGGCGATCGGGTAACCTGAGCACTACTGACAAGCGAATGCGGCTGAGCGTCCACATACGAAGATTCAGTCGTGCCTAGTGTGAGGTCAGTCACGCAGTGTCAACACGGTTGCTCCATGAAAGCACAGCTGGAGATCCAGTCCCGGCTGTGGCAAGGATATGCCATACTGGCGAGCTTTAACAAATGCAAAACCTCAGTCTAATGCTTCTATCCGAAATAGGCTGGTTGGAAAGTAAGCGAGAATGCAGAAGCTGCAGTCGGTTGTGGGTGGCGTTCAATCTATTTGAAAAAATAAAATTCCCTACTATCCATCAGTAATCAAAACTATGTTTGTTAACCATTCTTATAGGTGAACTCATTCAGCGGATCCTACAATACACCGAAATAAAAAAAGTGGTTAACTTTGGACACGTTTATAAAACATAAGTAATAATGATCAACTTTTAAATATTTTCGTATTCTCAAAATATTAGCATTCTCATAGACCACTTCAAAAAGAGACTATTGCAGTAGTGTGGACGCACCCCTGGAGCCGACTAGTTACATCGATCTAGTTGTTGTCCATTTCTGCAGATACATTCCATCAATTGCTCATAGTTTAATGAAGTAGTGAATTGCTTTCAGCCCATGAATAGGAACAGAATGAATCAATTTCCTCAACTCATAAACATTAGTATGCGTTACCCAAAAAATTAATCGAACACCAGTAGACATACAGCAAAATCGTACAATAACAGCCTTTTGTCTGCTTTTTTTGAATATTATGTCGGTAGAATTACAACAGTAGTGTACCGTTGTACACTACGTGACCTCTACAATAAACCAATTATTGGTGTGGTCTGTCATTCTGTAGCATCTTTCAATTAAATCAAACGGAAAATACGATCCCAAATTCGGTTTTGAAAATAAATAACAAATTACAACCGAAAGTTAGGAAGGTTCAGTTGACAACGTGGTTAAAAAGCAGAAATTGGGACAATCAAAATAAGGACATATAGGCAAACATATGTTTTGATAACTCATCTTCAGTCCGGTACAATTATATAAGGGGTTAATAGAGTTAAACCGAGTTATCGATGAGAGTTATTACATAGAAACTAGGTCATTGGTCAGTCAATTGGTGATGGCTTGATTGGTCGGGTGCGTAAGGCTTGTCCATCGATTTGATCGCGCAGATTGGCCATTGATCCGGTGGATTTGTGGCCATGGTAAGTGCAGCGCTTGAACAAACCGTTTTTTATGACATAATACCGGGTCAAACCAATGGACAAGCGTGGCGTAACCGACCAATCAAATCATCGCCAATTGGCTGGCCAGTGACCCAGTTTCTCTGTAATAATTCTCATTGATATCTCAGCTTAACTCTGTTAAATCCTTATACGATTGTACCGGCCTGAAGATGAATTATCGAAAACATATGTTCGCCTATATGTCTATTCTCATTATCGTAATGGGCATATTTGAAACAATCAAAATAACCCAGCTTGTGCTATTTTGTCCTCATCTAGGTGTTCAAATCAATCGTTTGTAAATCGGTAGCTATAGCCTCTGTGTCTTAAGAAACCACCGCTGACGGTTAAACGGCTAGAACTAGTGTGGTGAATAGTTCTAATCAATTAATTCATCCACGATTAAAAATAGTGGAAAAACACAATGACTACTTATAAGTAGTCAGGAAAATAATAAGAGCATATTATAAACGAAGCCTCGCGATCTGCAGCACTGACAGTAGACATCACTTACCATTATGGCCTTGATGACGTTATCCATGTTCTTGATTCTGCTAAAGAGATTCCTAATTATTCAATCTATTTAATACCTTTAACTAAGAAACCTACCTGATTACCTCCAAAATGAAGTCACCAAGACGTTGTGCCTTTTCCGAAGCCACCAGTTTCTGAGTTTAAAAATATCACATAACAAACGATGGTATTTAACATGATTCAATACATGATTCCATACGGATAATATGTCCAATTTTACAATCCCGCATTTTGGTGGCTATTACGGTAAGAAAATGCAGAGAGCGTTCGTTTACTCAGAGGAGATTTACGTGGCTGATATACCTTCGATTGAAGATGTTAAGTAATATAACCAGTAACTGAGCTCACTAATGAACAATTAACCAACTTAGTTCTGTTAATGAAGCAAGACTACAGAATCAGTCAGAAAACTTTTTCGTGGGAGCGGCCTCAACCTAATATGGCATTAATCTGTATGTACTTTGTTATTTGATTTTTGAAACTCTAATCATTGGGCATTGCATATACTAGGTTTCTTCTCTCGCCGCTAGTTCCACTTTCTGCGGGCAGGAGGGGATATTTATTTTACTGGGTTTACTGTGGTGTACAACTGTCCCGCTACTTTACTTTCTGAAATGGACTCATCAGCGTGGATTACTGGCACGCTGTCATCGATGGTTATGTATCTGTTAGAATGGAAATGACTACGCGAGGCCTTGATTTACGGTTGCCCATCATATTTTTCTTAGGCTGTTTGTTCCAACTTAGGAAACTATGTATAAAATTATGAGCATTTTGGTGCCCAACTGAAAGAATCATAAAAATGAGGCTGATGCCACCTCGAAACAATATCAGGAAACAAAAATACTTGTAGATATAAGTCACCATACCTCATCACTCTCCAGTACTAACTGAGCCCAATGCACAACCATGGATACCAGCTGAAATTAAAACCAAAAGTAATCAGTCAAGATTATACACAAGATCATCATATAAAACGTTCTCAAAGTAAAATGTTGTGATCTTATTATAAGATAGTAAGGTAATTTGTGCTGGTTGGAGTGAAAGGAACAAGAACCAACTATTTGTCACGTAACTTCAAGTCAATGAATTCTGTAAGTCAGTATTAAATCACCGATAACAACTACAAAATCACAGGTGCTTCCGATGATTTTGATAAATAACCAAACACTACTTATGTTGCCACGCCTAACAAGGTACACTGCATATGATTGTTTGATAACCTGAGCTTTTGCATACACGCGGCACTTGCTCTCGAAATCTTCAAAGTCTTGTTAAAACGGTGGAAATAAATATTTTAAGAGCTACCTGAGCTATATATGGCAGGCTGTGTGGATGGAGTTCACAGAATGCTTACACTTGAAGGTTAACAACAGCCGTAAAACCGATCGTATGCTTACGAGGAACTGTAACTAAAAAAACACTGTGAACGTCAACGTACTTGGCAAAACTAATTAAGTTGTAAACAGCTGCAAAAATTTATCTTCACAATTTCAACGAAATTATACAGGCATAATTTACTGCACACAACTCCATGAAATCAAGCTTTAAATAACCTTTTATTAAACTTCCGACAGAACCATCACTCCTTTAAACAAAAACCTATTTGTCATGTAACACATTACTTTATCAATAAATTTGAAATACCTGCTTTTCAGATGCTGTGAATGGTCGCCTTGTGGAAGCCCTGTATAATTCTATGACACCTGAATTTTAATATTGAATGGAAACAATAAATCAACTGCAAATATGTTTAAAACATGACAAACAGTAAACTGTCTGAAAATTACAGATTCCGCTGTATCAGTTGCAGGTTATGGCCAGCAAATGAACGTTTGTTAAATCGCTAACTACGGTCGATATGAACCAACAAATAGTTTTCAATGCAGAAGCCGTGATTAAGTAAACCTTTTTCCTTCCACGTTAATCTATGCTGCGTTCGTCTAGTGTTCTTTCACACACTTGCACTTATTTACTACTCATTTAATTCGTTAGCTATTATCACAGTCCTTGGCATTCCGATACACAAAACCGACAGGTATTACTGAAAATTAACCATAATGATTCTGGGTCCTGCAGGGTTGAGAATATTGTCAAGTAATTGTAAGCTTATAATTGAGGCATTCAAGCTGGAAAAAAGGCTGAACTCAATCAACTGACTAGTTTAATGTTCGCTCGAAATTGTAAGCATTTTTAAAATATGATATAAACGGAAGACATCTTTTTTTGCTTATAACTCTTACTAATCGTCTTGTTAGATCTAAACATGTGGTTTACTCAAAACCTATTGCACACTTCATGAATACACATATTTTTGCTTGAATTTTAGGTGATAATAGGATAATTGAGAGTTTCATCAGTAAACCAAAAGAAACCTGATGGAGGATAAGAACATGTAAGTGAATTCGTAAACTAAACCGAGTTTTATGTTTCATCGAAATATTTTCACCCACTGCTTGGTATGAGAAAAACATTCAGCACTGGTGGGTGCTAAGATTTCTTCTTGTGACATTAGTACCAGATGGATGACCACAGTAATTATTTAATTCCGACTCCTATACAACAGAAGTTGTAGTAGAATCTCGTTATTCCTCAGCAGGCAGAAATAAGATAAGTTCTTCGTGGCTTGATCCGGTTGCATAGATAGGGTTGCAGAAGTGATATTTACTGCAGAATCGCCTGGATGGAATCCAAGATTCTCGAATGCGAAGCCAGCAAGCGTACTTTAATTACGTTTATCTTCACTTCATAATACCCATCCTCGCAGCCTATGGAGCAGCATATGCATATCGAACGATATGAGGAAATTATAAATCAACCAAGTTAAGCCATACAACGATAAAACAAAATTTGATGAGGCACGTCATGTCGATGCATTATGGAGCGCTGGAGCAAATAGGCACACTTCTTTAGAATCTTGTCCTATGAGTAATACAGATTAGTGAACGGTGTACATCGAAATAAGCAAAACCTTCTCATGCCAAAATGGTGTGAAATTGAGCTTTGACCAAGTTAAATTACACCAACGCTGAAGTTAGCATTCACAGCCGATCTAACGGAAGAATACTCAGACGGCGAACAAGGTAAATCCCCCAACTTCACAAGAGTATCATCGTAGGTATGTCACTAACTGCAACATACAAACGTACCAACAAGATCTTCAGCTGCGTTGAGAATAGGATGGGCAATTACGTGTTTTGCATTTGGAAGGGGAACGATTGAAAGTTGTTCAATTCGGATGTCCTAAAAATTACAAGAATTGTCGTTTGACAGGGCCAACATTTGACAAAATTAATATGGGATTGGTTAAGCATAAAAGAACGTATACTAAAGTTGACTATTTTTTGTTAACGTAGTCAACAACTTCTACATTAACAGTATAATAGCATTCCGCATTTATACTTCCTAGTGAGAATCAGATACCGGGGAAGGTGTGGTTAAGATTTAGACTGATATTTCTGTGTTCGTGAGCAGAACCTCCATCCAGTGGATTGCAGAAGTAGTGTACCGTAGTACATAAGAGCCGTTCTTATACAATGAGTGATTATTTCACAACTACTTGCAGGTACCTCGAAGTGGACTGCAACTGGCGTTGACCACCATTCAAAGTTGGCTGCTACTATCTCGCATGTCTATGCATTTTTCAGTCAGTCCACCTTAAAAAGAGGTACTATGCTCGGTTTTCGCTTTCGTTATATGTCATCAGTGATGCACAAACTTGTCAAGGCCAAGGATCAAGCCTTCACTTGATAAATGTGATTTAATACTATGGATCTATTCTTCTGGTGCACACTATTACATTGCTGCAATGAATAATACTAAAAAACAAATTAACTTAAAATATAACGATGAAAATCATGAAGTGGGAATTTGAAAATTTCGAAACAACCACTTGAAAAAGAGAGTCAATAACCATTTTAACAACGTCAACGACTGCCATATCAATGTCAACCATAGACCGGTGAATGATACTGAGGTCCACTATATGTTAAACCATTAATGGAGGAGAATTCAATAGTTACGGTTGGGAGATGAGGCAGAGCGAGCGTTCTGATTTAACTCACGAAGTTCACTAGAGCTTAGTTCAGCTTATCAACATCACAGTGACTACATCTTGCGAATAAAACGTTCATTGCGGTATGAGAGTCGAAGTGCATCTACAAGAGACTTTTCTTACAGTAACGTTTACTTCGCGAAACCTAGTTAGTCGTAACTACCGTTATCGTCTCTAGAAAGAATGTTATCATATCGCTAGACTCCCATCCCAGGCAGGTGAACGTGTTCTATACTGTCTTACTTCCTAATTACCGCTTCCACTTTTGTCAATTCGTTGATCAACCATCAACTGCTTTATTCTAGTGGGTAGAAGACTACTTCATGAACGGTGAATTAATTTCCCACTAAGTTGACCAATATAAAGTTGTTAATCACATTCGTTTGAAATAGATGGACCGCTGAGCTTCAGTATATAACGTCATACCGTAGGAAAGAGTTATGACATAGATGGGTAATTATATGATGGAAAGTTAACTGCTGCTTGTAACAGGAGACCAGTATAAATTATTTCCGTAGCAACCCTCTTTACTGTCAAGTCAACACGGTGAACGATAAGAAAAGAAAGGGCTGATTTATTAAGTGTAAACTAAATTGAAATCAGAACACTCAAAAGATACCTTTGGCATGTCTGAAGAACAGACTGGCCGCATGCTCTCAGCAGCATAACACGCTAGAATATCTCGGGATTGCATATGAAACGCAGTACAACCTTCCTCAAGACCACGTCTAAAAAAGCGCTATTAAAGTATATGCAAAATATCATCGAACATTGGTTGGTTGGCTGGCTGCAAGTATATGCGTTGACCATTCGGTTCCCGCAGGTACAGATTTGTGCCATCTACCGGTACGACTGAAAAATAGTTGAAAAAATGTACGAATAAACTCTCAAAGAACTGTATAGAAAAACTCCTTATCAGATCTTGGCATTATATTTCCTGAAAATTATTCTCAAATACAATTATATAAATTCAGTAAAATCAAAAACAGTGTGTACACTCTGTCTATTGTTCTATTCTCAAATAACCTATCTGGTAGAAGTCAGTACAAAAACTTGATAGGAAATCTACTTCAAATAAAAGTCTGGAATTACTCACGCAATGTGCAGACCGTGCTTTCACCATTTGTAAAACTTGCACTACAACCACGATCTGGATGATGGGAAACAATTTCGAACTCAGCATGCCTAACTACATCAGAATGTTGTCTAAACGGTTTAGTGGCAAAAACAAAAACACACAAATCAATTCAACGAAGATTGCTACTGATAAAAAATCGCACCTACACTTTCACTGAACTCATTCATTTCACTCGGAAATACAGTTAAAATAAGACGGACTTTGATTACTAATCTCAGAGTGTTTCGTAAGTTAGCCACTTCTCTCTTTTGCTGCCGTGGTGTTGGCGGAAGTAGTTATAGTTTTTGGAATAAACAGCTGTCTAATAATATGGTGATTGTGAACAACTCTGTTAAGTGGGATCAGAAAAATGAACGAAACTTTGACTGACATTTACTGTAATGAATTTATGCGCCTATGTTACGCTCCTTGTTAGAATACTACCAACTTACCTAATACACTCTATTTGTTTAGTTAACTTTGGTCGTGTGCTATTTTAGATGACTAAACCATATTAACTCGTAGAAAAAAACGTGTTAAAAAATTTATGCTCCTAAACCGTTACACTTCTGTCCATCGATCCATTTACGGCTCGGGGTACACACCCTTAGTTGAGAAAAGTTAAACTCTTCCAAGCCTGTATTCTTTTCTAAGAGTACATGTGTAGTTGTGGTTCGCCCTTTTTACTTATACATTTTCCATTATTTCAGTCATCCCGAAATAACCATAAGTAAACTGTAAGCAAAGTAGATAGTATTCGAGTGTGCAACACTTACGAAGTAGTATTCCACAGATTAACCCAGAAACTAAACAAGTGGGAAAACACGCAGTAAAAGCGATCAATTTCTACAGAGAAATAACATAAAGATGGTAATATTAACTAAGGATAAATGTGAGAACGGTACAGAACGAGCTGTTAATGTGAGGATATTTGAATCCTTTGGTAAACTTAGTTCCTGTGGTATTTTCTTTTTTGTTTTGCAGGTCAAACTTAACTCTCTAGCTTTCTAGAATACTCGTTAATTTCCACTTCCAACAAGTAACTCCGCTTTCAGTCGTTAGTCGAAAAATATGAGTTATACGGTGACTGTATGTAAAAGGAATCACCAGACAAGACGTAGAACGAACATTTTTTGTTGAACTAACTACTTATACTTTCAGTGTACAAAAAACGCCAGCAAAACTTTACAATTTGGTTGGCGGCATCCCAAAAGGATTAGCCTGTCGTAGTGATCGAAGCCAAAGAACATCTGCGTTTCAAACCATCACCTTAAGTGGACTGCGCTACGCCACTTGCGGTTCCACTCACACACCACGTATCCGGTGTAAACCCGAAGGAATAAGATCAGTAGGTGTGCGAGTGATGTCTTTGTGTCCAGCCGGCCAATGTTGCTTAACCAATTGAATGGCTGGCAGGAAAAGGAAACTCTTATTTTTCGGACAGTAAACAGAGAGACTGCAATGATAATTTTTAGGTTGACAAGAAGGATATGCAAAATGTAATACAAGAAGTATCTCAGTATAGGAGTGCATGTTATTGCATCCTAGAGAGGATAAAGTTGAAAAACAAAATTCAGACTGGACTACGAAAACAATAGGCAAACGAATCATCATTCAGTACACCAACAAAGCTCAAGAATGGAATGGGTAGAAGACCTCAGACACCCACGTTTCCGAAAAGAAAAGCGGATTAGTTGCCAAACGACCAAAGTCTTGGTCGATGCAATCATCAATAGAAATGAAGTGAATAAACGGATGCGACCTATCTGAGCCCAACGTACTCGTCGTCTCTTCGATGACGGTACACTATGAGTAGGCTGCTGACCTGTTAATCCCAAACCGCCAGGGCATTCGCGGCCGCATACATCGCAACGCCATATAGTCATCTCACCACGACCTATGGCATCGATGGTTCCCTTGCGCACCGCGCGTTTTCTTTATCGGCCGCGCAATAACTGCTCGTTGAACTCTGGGACGCCCGTCCGAATCATATTCCTCCAGGCCGTCCGGTTCAAC
Source organism: Paragonimus skrjabini miyazakii (assembly GCA_014338405.1). Classification (NCBI taxonomy): domain Eukaryota; kingdom Metazoa; phylum Platyhelminthes; class Trematoda; order Plagiorchiida; family Troglotrematidae; genus Paragonimus; species Paragonimus skrjabini miyazakii. The sequence continues at coordinate 80,395 of JTDE01001379.1, read as the reverse complement.
GTTAAGTCTTCTCAGTATCTAAAATCAATTTTACAGCGTAAAAGACTTACCTGCACAGCATCCTGGTGTCTCCGTTTTTGACCACCAGGATTTCGCTTACCTGATGGTTGTCCATACAGTAGCTGCTTAGGGATACGGTTATCGCCCATCCGATGGACGTGACCCAACCAACAAAGTTGATTCAACATCATCAGGTCTTCCATCCCGTTCATATCCGCTCATCACAGTATCTCATTGTTCGAAACCATGTCTGACCACCAAATACCTAAAATGCGTCATAGACATTGCAAATAAAAGCAACTCAGATAGCGCACGTTCCTTCGATACGATAACAAAGTTTCACTGTCGTACAAAAGCATAGAGCTTCATGCTCGGCTTCAGGCTGTGGTTTTTCCAAACACATCTGTCAAGACGTCCGAAAGTAACACTAGCCTTTGCCACACGGGCTCTCAATTTGCAATCCACGGACAGATCGGTGGGCAAGTTGCTATCCAACTAGCAAACATTTGCGCAGTAATCGAAATGGATGTGAATTTGGGTGAAGATGTACATACAGCACCTTCGCCCGAAGAAGGCTGAAATAAAGAAAATGTCTTATCTGTATTGATATATAGTCCAACCTTGGATGCCTCAGTCGCAAAAGCAGTAGCCAGTCGCTGTAACTCCCCCTCGGTTTGTGCGAGTTTGGGCACAGAAACGTCGGGTGTTTAGTAGGCACCCATCCATCTGGTACTCTACCTAAACATCGCTCTCTTCAGAATGCTGGAAAGCAACTGTTACCATGACAGTAAATTGTAAACTAAATAGGGCTAGGGCTAGCACACAACCCTGCTTCACGCCAGTGACAATGGCAAAATCATCAGAGGTAGATTCACACGATTGCACCTTCGCCGTCATGTCCACAAGCAACATTCGAATCAAACCGATGAATTCACCTGGACATCCAAACTAACCAAGCACCGTCCACAACGCCTCGCGGTTCACAGAATTAGAGACCTTGGTGAAGTCTACGAAGAGGGCATACAGGGGCTGATTACGTTTCCGGCACTTCTCTTGAATTTGTCGAACAGCGAACACCGGTTCAGTCGTAATCCAGCTCGCCCGAAATCCGCATTGTTCCTCAGGAACATTGGCCCCTAAGACGTCCGTATTCAGCCGGTTCAGAGGTATTCTTGCAAGCACCTTGCCCGCGCAGCACAATAGACTTATGCTCCGACAGCTGTCGGGGCATTGCTTGCTACCATTACCTTTAAACAAAGGCATTATCACAGCACCCTTGAAGTCTTGTGGCAGCCTATCGTGCTCCCAGATGGAGCAAACTAGACAGAGCAGTGCAAGTTTCATCGCCGGTCTGCCATTCTTCAGGATCTTACCTGGCAGTCCATCTTTGCCTGCAGCTTTTTCATTGCGTAATTTTTTGATCGCTCTTTGCAACTCCAGCAAATTCGGAGCAAGAGCAAGCGAAGATTTGGCGTCCTGTTGCGGTGTGCTGTTCAGGATCACCTAACCAATGGTATCAGAACGATTTAGTAGGTTACCAAAGTGTTTACGCCAAACCTTTATGATGTCCTCTGGCTGGGTGCACGAACAACCGGTATCCACGTCTACCAGTGCTTT
>JTDE01001379.1:56944-77498 GCA_014338405.1 Paragonimus skrjabini miyazakii | reverse complement strand
CCCGGGCCTGTTTCGGGTTGCTCTTCGGGTTACTGAAAAGTGAGTCAGCATTACCGGCTCGGAGATTAATATTAGAGGACAGTATGAAAGTGAGTGGTTGGCAGTAGCATATTTTCACCTATTCACCCCGCCATGTCCAGCAGATAGGGCAATCCGGTTTATCCTGCCCAACGGCCGATGTGGTATGGCATTTGTTATCTGTTGTATAATCATGGTTTTTATGGGCATCGGATATTGCCAGGACGCCTAGACCTAGACAGGAGAACGATTAGGGCCCTCAGTCAAAGCTTTTAGCTCAAAAGCCTGTACTGCAAGGCAGCAGGCGACACATGCACAAATACACGTCAGCATCAACCATCCAGAACAGGCTTGACAGTCACAACCCAAGAAATTCGGCACAATCACATGAAGATTAAACTGCACAGACAAACCGATCACACATAGACAGAACCAGATCAGACAAAAAATACCAAACCGGATCAAAACACCGACATCATACCCAACGGACGCATCTGCTTTTTATCTGGCTGCTCCCCTTTGGCCAGTCTGACAGGGTTGAACCTGCAACGACCGAAGTCGTAGTCAACACAGGCCGCTGGATCAAAACAGCACACAAGCCTGACCACCACGCCAAGGTAACAGAAAAGGTCGAGGTTTAGAAGATACCCTTGAATGCAAAGACATTTCAGACAAAAGCTATCCTTCATGTGGCCTCAAGGCTTCCTTATTGCAATAATCATCACTGGTTGAAGTATGTTGGTAGTTAACATAACTGTTGTAACTCTCATACAACTATGTGAACGATACAGTTTAGTAAGGAAACAAAAAGTGAAGAAACGGATTTTACTTACCAAAATCCCTTGCGTCTCAGTACAAGCATTCAACATCAAGATGAAATGGAAACTCACTTTCTCGTATTGAAGCAGTCATATCTGAGAATATCAGCTCTCTGTTGGTCTTTCCCAGTTTGGTCGCACGAAGCAGTTGCATGGACAGAAGAATTGAAGACCGAAGTGGGTGATAGGTGGGTGGTGTGACAATGGAACGAACTTCTCCATCTTGTAGGTGAAAATAAAACACAACATTAAAATAATCAAGTACCCTTGAAACAAGATACACCCAGATAACTCAATCGCATAAAGGGACTTCATTGCCATTTAGCGTTATCCAGCTAATTTTTGTTTGAAAGACCGTTACATTAAAAAGTTAACGCAACCTTCCGGGGTATATATTTATGTCGTCACCGTACAAACACCAACTGTGGTCAGACTGGCAGTTATTTGTTTGGTATTCATGTGTATATCCGCTGTTAAAAGGTATCTGCGTAAAGTTGTCGGATAGAAGACTTACAGCAAACAAATTGTTAACTAAGAGAATACTGCGTTGCTAAGGTGATTCAATTACATGCCTTGTTCTATTAATTGTTCTGATTCAGCCTGTTGTAAGACTTGTCTGCTGCGTAGTATTATTGTCAATGTCATTATTGTTACTAGTGTGAGGAAAATTGCGTCAATATAAGGTCATGAAACAAACACAATTTGACAAAGAATGGGTAGGTAAAAAAGGTCAAAACCTATATGAGGATAAACTTTTAACAGTTTTACTTTGCACCCGATGTCTGGCAATTGGTTATTTTTGTTTTGCTGTTGTTTCTTGTCATCACGTATTATGGTCCAGTAAAATGCGTACAGCAGGTGTGACATTGTTTTTTTAATTAAAGTCGACATACGGCCACATTTTTAATCGTCTTTCAGCCTATGCTGTTCGTTAAACATTGTGTTATCATAACAGTCCATACCGTCAGTTGGCCCATTTCTGTGTGCATACAGTACAGGGGTTCTCACATTTGTCATCTTTCTTTCTTTGGCCTTCCAGCTGGCGTTCCAGCATTAAACATTATTGATATTCACTTCAAAAGTTTGTAAACATCTATAAATATATGCTTTTTTGTTATCACTCATCATGTACACATATTTTCTCCCTTGTTTGCTAGAAACTTGCCAACAAATATGATATTTAATTTAATCCGGGAGTCACGAACATTTGCGGCCGTGTACAAATGTCCGGCTTTACAGCACAAACGCTAGAGGTTACTGCGCTTTTGAGAAACATGAAAAGATGAAAAGTGGGAGTCGTCTGCGCACAGAATAATCAATGTATTTTAATTTGTGCAGCAAAACATTGTGAATTTTTGATCGCCACTTGTTTGTATTAAATGCACAATTTAAAATGGTAACAATGCAATAACTTTTTAACGTGCCAATAACTGTTTTCACGAAATTCCGATAGGTTTCAAAATGCATAACTGCATAATTACTTAACTGCTAATCAATGCCTAACTTGTTTGCATATATCATCATCAATACCAGTAGTTGTAAACCAATGGTTGGCACTGAGGTGTAATTGTCATACCGCTGCAAGGAAACAGAAAAAGCTGGTACCCGTTTTATTGCAGAAATGACGTGGGCCAAAATAGCTGAAATTAAGCATTCAAAACAAACGTGCACATATGTTGCAAACAAAACCAGTTGCAAATAAGAGATGGATACATTAGTAACAACACACTCATGTCGATGTTACACAATGACCTAGATGACAAAATCGTAAGGTTCATATTTTAATTCATTTCGGACAAAAGCATGCAAAAATGTCAGTCTTATGTGCACTCCGCAAATAAAAAATATTTTGAAGCGTATATTGATTTAAAAAATACTTGTATACATTTCAGTGTGCTCCACGGAATATTGTTGCTTTGCGGATTTTTTGCCTTTCGAATTTCCGATTAATCCATAAACAAATGCATCTGCTTGCATCTGCCTTTACAGATTTTCTCCTATATTACTAGTAATATTTAGCAATACTATTAGAACACATCGCATCTGGTAAGGTTAGGCGATTTAGTATTTATTATTGCATGCTTCCGTAGTAATCCATTGCTGCCTTCAAAATAACACTTTTCAGTAAATCCAAAACTTTCAGAAGAAATTGGAGTATTTTGAAATTTTATGTGATGGATTGACAGATCGTTCTTGGGTTCTAATCATATAGATAGTTGTTTCTGTTGGGAAATTGTGTGGTAGTATATTTGCTATGATTCTGTCAAGTTAATATTTCTGGCTTCAAGCAATGATGTTGATAAGTCATCACCGTACTGTGTCTTACTGTCTTCTGATTATCCACTCGTATTCACCGTCACAAGCTTGCCAGATAAACTACGTTGGTTAGTTAAACTTCTTCAGTTAGCAACTGTTGTATGTTTCCTGATCAATGATATTTTCATTGTTTTAAGCCTTGAGCCATAGCCACGGAAAATGAGTCGGGTTGTCCTTGTAATACTAATGGTAATTTGAAGAACAGCTGAAGATAAATGAATAAAAACGACTTTGCATTTGACAGGCTGTCATCTCTTATCAATAAGCATATTTATGTGCGTTGATTGGCACAGCTTTTAGTGCTTAAAATTCTTTCACAACTAAAGTGTGCTGACAGGCTCGCAGACCATTACGGATAGTAGGACTTTCCGGTCCTGATCATATGCTGAGGTTTTAGATTTTTACGTAAAAACAAAAATTAACCTGCTCATTGAACGTCTCCAAGTAGATTTGTGGTTTGAAGAATTAGGTGCACAAAAAAAATCGGCTCATGTCCTAACCGAGCAGCAAAGGCTTAAAACCCGGGGTATTTTTGTTGCTTATGAGTGCACGTTGCATTATCTTCCCGGTTTTTGTTTAGTGAGTAACGGTTACAATTGTCATAGTTCAGTGGAGTTTAGCTTTGCTAAAATGATGTCTGCGCGGATAACCATCGGATAACAATCGTTCACCTGTGTTCACTCAGCAAACAGGGTTTTGTCTATATTTTTGCTGACAAAAGGCAAACAAGAAATATACTTTCAGACACTTTTCCTTAGAAATAAGTTGAAAAAATACACCGTTTGTTTCAAACAGTGGGTATATTTTAGAGTGGCAGAAGTAACGAAATAAACTTGTATGACACTCATTTAAGTTATCCAATAATTTTCCACTTGCGATATGGTGAAATCTTTAAGGGTGTAACACGTTTTCCTGCCATCCATTGCATAAGCTTACCAGCTCTGCCAGCAGTTGCTGTTTGTACTTCTTCGTCCGTAGTTCTCTTCGAAACATGTTCAAGCCAGTCCGCTAGTTGTGCTTTCGTGCAGTTTTCTTTAATATAACGATCGACAATGTGTGGATATCGTTTTAAAAATCCGGATAATTTTTCTTCCACAGATTCCCCCATATTTATAGTAGATGCTAGATGAAAAGGTTAATAAAAGTATTTACGAAGTGATTAACGTAGACCTATTCTTCGAAGTAGTGACAATTTTTACTTTAGCCATAGAAATAACTTCTGACATAATGCATTAAAGTAACCTCGACATTCCTTAAAAATTAGATTGTTTGTTCAGAAATATACCTGACATATCCATAAACTTTTTTTCGTATGTTTCGAGTTAAAAATGTTTACTTTCTGTAAGCATAGTATAAGCACCGAATGCACTGAAGGTAAAAAAAATCTGTTATTTAGTTCTTTTCTCTTAACACAAATTATTTAGGAAGTTTAAGGAATACCGAACTCAACTATTCATGCACTATCTCTTTTCATAGAGAGCGCTGATAATGAACATCAGAAATAAGTACAAATTATAAAATACGAATAGTGTGACAAACTTGGGAAGTTAGATAAATTCTTTTTACGGAACATTTGAATTTCGCCTGGATTTTACGCAGTGACAAAAACGTTTTTATTTTTAACTCGTGCTGTATAACGTCCGCAACTAAAGTTTAGAGTTCAACTGACACGGCAATTATTACATAAAAGTTGTCCGTGTTGCCAGTCTGAGTTGAGCTGCACTTCATAGCTGACAAAAGTGGGTATGTTTTGAACGTTTACATCTCCCACGCGTAACTTATGTACATTGATGGATCCAACAGCTAAGTAGTTACGATTAAATAAATGAATTACTTAGAGATGTAATGGTTTGTGCGCCCACTAGCGTGAATGAATTTATACATTCCTAACAAATTGCTATTGGTAAAACTTCACCGTTGGTTTGCACTAAAGCTCGTCAATCTTCACACTTAATTTATGTAATCTCCCCTGTTTGTGCGCTTTGAACTTAAATAGGTTGACACCTGGCCCATTCCTGTGAATTTCGTTTTTATATGACCTAGGTAAAAAGCGTTTTTGCCCCAAGTATATGATTTTCTCCGTTTACACATAGTGCAGTGCCTTTACGAAAAATTTACGAGTACATTCATCCATTCTATCAGAAAGCCAAAGTAGGTTACGCTGTATACATTGTCAACATTGCGTTAGTCGTCATAAACAGTGGCTTATTAACAAATGAGTAAATTGTTACGTTTGCCGCTTAACAAAATGATAACAGAATGACAGAACTGTTCATTGCAACAACAACATAAACAGACACAAAGCATTCAATTCAACGCAAGACCTTATACAATGTATATACAAGGGACGTGTCTACGATTAGTTCACACGGTTGATAAGATGGATAATCCCAACGGTCATTGATCGACCGGTAAACACGCAAACAACGCACATGGAACAGTCGACGATGCATCACGCAAACGCATAATCTTTTCCTGGTTCAGCTGGGGCCATAAAACTTGGAAACGGTATACCGGCTGACGCTGGGATCAACGCAAGGGCGTTGGTTCAGCTGTGAATGAATCATATGACTCAAATGGTGGAGACATTGGGGACGCAACGTTCCCTGGGCTTGATTTTCACGGGTGCACATGATCTTGATAACATCACACTATTTGCCTGTCTTACGTTTGAACCTGCACGATTTCCACATTAACACTTGTGATAGCACTAGGTCGCAGTGTAGTTTCAATGAACGGATGCACAATAATAGGATCAGAATCACCCATACGTCTGTTTTTAGTATGCATTTAGAAAAAGTCTTTCGTTAGTTTCTTTTTAATGATTACATTTGATTGAGGACCTTAGTGGAGTAAGTCCAGCCGATTACGGATACGGCGACCAAACACGAGTTCGGCGGTACTGCTGTTGGTGGTTTCGTTGATAACATTCCTAAAAATAGATACAGCGCAATCCAGACGCACGCGCAGAGGAGCATTAGGTTGCTTTTTTTATAATAATCTTCACTATCTGCACTACAAACGCATCCAAGCCAACCGAGGCGGGATGACAAGGTGTTGTCGTAACGTGCTTAATTCCACTCGAAGTAAATATTTTGCAAACTTAGCGCTTATAAACATAGAACCGCCGTCGATCACAGTAGTTTCTAGTAAACCAAATGTTGTGAAGGTTGTCCGTAATCTGATTATTGTACTATTCGTTGTTGACATCAGGAGCATGTGAGCATCAGTTTATTTGGAATGGGCAATTACGATCCGCAAAATCACCTGCTCCTCAGATAGACCGAAAAGGTCTCAATGAATTTGATTCCGTAGTATTTTTGACTATCTCCGATAGCGGCATCTTGATAGCTGCATTCTGGCTCTCTTGGTATAACACACATAACTAACCCAATGACGTAATGTCTTAATTCAGCTTGGGCCACTACACGTAAAAACGGGATAGCTATTTCATGTTTTAAGATGCCTCAGTGGGCATCATAGAGTTCATCAAGGATAGAAACTCGTAGTCACTTCGAAATTACCGTACGCGTTCTTCATAGCGGACACCAATTTTGAAGGCTTAACTCGGTCGTTCTGGATCGGAACGACAAGTGTTGGTTCTGGGCATCCAACCCGTATGCATCGTTTGATTAAAGCTAACACGATGTCTTTGTCTGTTTTACGTCGCATATCCGTAGATGTAATAAGAGTCGTCGAAGCGTTGAACAAGACGCACAAATTATTCTTGGATGAATTCTATGGACAGGGTATCTGGTAATGGCAACCTTCTTAGGGCATCAGCAGCACTGATAAGTCGTCCAGATTGTATTTATTTTCGTAGTTAAAAGCAAATAAGATAAAAGAACCACGAACCATCCGTTGCGAGACAATCTGTGTCGTATTCTTGTAGTCAATAACAAAGTAAGGAAATTGTAGTCCATAAAAATTGTGAACCTCACCCGAGAAGGTATTGATTAAACCGTTTTACACCAAATTTGATGGCCAAGTCTTCTCTATCAAGCTGTAAGTAATTCCTGTCTGCTGCGCTCAATGTCCGGGAGCACTAGAAGACAAGATATTGCGATCCAGTACAGAACCGGAATTGTATGGGGAAGCATAGCAAATAAGTACGAGTGGTTTTTCTAGATCAGGGTGTATCGAAAAGCTTGATGAAGTAAGAATCTGTTTAGCTCTGTTTACATCGGGCTCATAAAGTTGTGTCCACTGCCACCTTTCGCTATTTCGCGGAAGCTGATAAAGGGGGTTAAAATGCTTCGCTGCGAAATGTATGAATCGAGAAAACTGTTATTGCTCCGAAAATCAGCGGAAGCTCACTCATATTTCTAGGTGAAAGCGCATCTACTAGAGGCCGTATCTTCTCTTCCAGTTGTTGTGGGCCTTCCTTTAATAGATTAACTTTGAGGTATTATACACTAGACACCGGAAATTCATACTTTTCTTTTTTCTACTACAAGTCCAAAACATAACAGGTACGGAACATCAACCATTGATAAGATCAGGACATTTAGTAGAGTTTGCCACCAACCTAAGCTTAAGTTTGAACTCAGTACTCTACTTTCCGTATTAGAATCGGGGATTCGTTTGGACTTATATGCATAAAATGGTGGCTGACTGAACTCATCAACCCTAACTAATGCGAGGTTGTTTTACGCGAATATTTGTCTACATTACAATATTTGATATGTACACCGACATGCTTGATTAGATTAAACGAATTGCTTGACAGACACCGTTAACAAACCTGGACTTTACATTGTAACCCCAACTGTAGTTTAACATGTGAGCTATCGTCGTGGAACCAAAGGTTGATTTAAGAAAGAACCTGCCAAAACTTATGCTTGTAGTTGACTCCAAATGCTTAATTTTGTCAGATTATATCACGAAATCTACGTTAACGTCCAATACGTGAGTATTCAATTGTTTTCAAGTTTCAATCAGTTTCACCGAAACGATTGTAACATAAGTTCTGCCTTTATACTAGCCACTACTGATTATGGTTCAAAAAGATGAACAGGATAAGGATCACTGTACCTGCAGACGCCAGTAATTAAAATCGCTTTGTTGAAAGGTCACCAACAGAACACCGGGTTTGTCATAGTTTTCCCAGTAAATATGTGCGAGATTTGATAAAATCAGCCCTTGAATGGTCGAAAGGTAAGTGATACCCAAAATGACAGCATATATGTAGTCAAATAATAGGCCAATGCAACAGCGCGGTAGACAACGACTAGAATAACTTTGGTATGACAAACCAACGTTCGAAATACATTACATTAAGTACCGAACACAGTAATAGGATATATCAGTCAACGGTGTCATCTTAAATCCTAAATAGAGTGGTGAGGCGTGATTTTCCAGGACGTTTGCTTCCAAGGTGAAGGCACCTTGACCCTGAATGTATAAATATGTGCATCGTTGGTATCATTAATTAGGTCTTCCTCCTCGTTTTTCATATTCTTGGCTATAATCTACTGACATTTTGTCGCCTTCAATGAAGTATCTTCACGTGGAGTATATGGTTAACTTGTTCAAGGCACCAGTTTACCCGGCATTAAGTAATTGGTAATCACAGTCCTATCCTGAAGTATGTTCTCCCTATGAATTAACATTGTTTTATCCGCAACTTCCAAACTTTTATCTTGTAAAGTTAGCGGAGACATTAGCTCTGTAAACTGAAAATACAAACATTCAGGTAGATTGTCAAAATCATAGCTGAGCATTTGTTTAAACATGTAAGATTATAACTAGGTTTGATCATAAAACGGAAGGCTGATTTTTATTTCGGACTACAAGAGACAAAGATTAAAAGATAAATCGTCGCCAAAGTAGCCTCGATGGAGGTTAACAATTAGACGACTTTTTACTGAAAAAAGAGACAGACCAGTTCATTTTTTGTCCCCAAAAGCTGTATATTATCCTCATAATAAGACATTTTAACTTGTTTATTCATGCTGCTCATGGTGAAAATCTGAAAGTATCAGGTAACATAACTGCATGTAGACATTACGGATTATCTGTATCCGGTCATTCACCTATTTTAAGAAGAGTACTGCAAACTGACTTGGAAGCAGCAGATCATGAAATTCAGCTTCAACGTTATGTAAGAAATAACGTTTTATTTGCTTTGTCAAACTTTGCTTATTTGTAATTAAAGACGTGATAAACAGCTGTTTATCACGTCTGTTATGGTTATAAACTAGTCCATAACCATGCATGGTTGTAAACATCCTAATATCATTTACAAAACCTAGTTAATTGCAGAAAAGCTGCTTTTATTTATGAGTCTGTTAGTTCCATAGCCACCTGTCATGAAGGCTGTATTTGTGATTATTAATCTGGACTGATGGTTGACATACGTTTCACAAGTGAATTCTTGGACTTATCCATACGATGGCAGCAAGAAAAGCTTATTCCCATATCCTCTGTGGTTTAATTCTTTTACGGCAGTGTACTCCTCCAATTCGGAAGGTAACAAGATTCCATTGAAAATGATTGAAACTTCAGGTATTTGATTGTTTATGATAGACGGCATACAGCGATCCGACAAATTTCTTCCCATAAGTTTTTGTTCAGAAATATTTTTGAGCGTCTTTCATATCGTCATATTATTCTCAGACATGAAGCTCCAACACCAATTTATCATAACAATATCATCTGCAGAAAACAATCTAGAATCTAGCTCTTAATAACGGATACTACTTGCATTAAATACCAGTGATCTCCAGAAATGAGTATTCTAACGAACAACTCACTCCACTAAAAAATTGGATAGCTTTGACTGAACAGTCGTCGATAAGTGGGCACTATATTAATTAAAAGTGCGGGAACACCAAGCAAACTTGAAAAGTGTGCAAATCTTTGATGCCTCTTGAAAACACGCTTTTTAACCCAGCATAACGAACAGAATGCTGAATGTATTATAAACCCGCTACATCACGCTTTGAGTAATTTATAGTTGAGGTTTATTGAATTTTCAGATATTCTCATATTAAATTTAAGTTGTGAAAATTCAAATAGTGTGAATCTTTTAGCTATACGTCATTGCAAAGATTCATAGAATGAGTGGATTGATTAATGATACAACAACCAAGCAGGAGCTACTAGGACACAATTCACAGTGACATTTTGTATTTCATTCAGCTTCATCTGTATGCTTATTTCAACTCATAACCATCACTTTCTGAATTAAAACGTCAACACGAATAAATGAAGTTATCGCACATCGTTACTGTCTTCTTCGCATGCACGGATTTTTCAGCTGGTGAGGTAATTGCAGGGCAAAATAGCTTTGCTCCAAGTATCGGCTGATTTGTATAGCTACCTATTCATTATTGTCAACTATGTTAGAGCTGCGAGTGCCATTTGTACTCTTTTGTTTCCAACTTTTGTATGTACTTAAATATGTGTTTGTACGAGTAGAGATACCAACAAGTACCTCGCACACTCGAACGTACAACCCCGCTGCGTGCTCGCTTGTCGCTCCGCTCCGTTGTCGTTTCGTCTTGGTATTCGTTTACTCTTGCGTTGACCTCGCAGGTCGACAATATACACACTGTCTTCTCGTTGTGTTCTTCTCAGCCGGTCGTCCCCAGTTTGCTCGATTCTACATTTTTTAACCCTCAGCGTTCATCATCCCAAGCCTCGTATATAATTTCCGCCGGTCATCTTCTGAACATATGCTCTGGTGCTCTCTTTCTATCTCATGATGATCTGTTCAATGCAGCTGACCTTGACTTATCACCCAGTCGTTCCTATATGACTGGTATGTCTTCCGTTTTATTTGTACGCCCACCTTTTCCTCTTATCCGTTAACGTTGCAACTATTGTTTGTTAATACAAGATTTTGGTTGTTTTTATCACTTGATTGATTAGCCCACTACACTTCCGTAGCTCAGTGTTCATAATCGCAGGTTTCTCAGCTATGGGTCAAGTAGTGTAAATGGAATAGGAATCTCATTCAGCTGATAACCGTTACCATGGTTAGCCGCAAAGTAACTGCTGAAGTTATGGCAGCAACACGGTCAATAAGGGTATTTTCATGCCACGTACACAGGCAGTAATGAAATGCTGTCTTCACTCAAGTCTCTCATCCTGCACTCACAGTCCATGGAGGCGACAATGATCTGTAAAGATATCCCGGTATCTAGATTACTAAAGGATGAAAACAGCTGACGGTCCCTTGGAGTTCACTTGTTCATGGATATCAGTCTTAACTTCCAAGCCATGACTTTCAAATCCAGGACAAATTTGTTGGCAGGAATTTGCGTGGTCTCTAACAGCAACTTGTTTATCTCAAGAGAACGTGGCTGTGTCACAGCCGTTTGACATTTTCAGTTTCGTCTGGTATGTTTGTTGTCTTGGGGTTGGCGTGATGCAGAGCAGTAAGTTCGTTGAGGCTTGTATGGTTTGTTTGTAGAAAGCTGATCCTAATTTCGCCTTTATTTTTCTTTGCTGTTTACAGTGAACGAGCATGAAGAATTGTGTACCACAGTCGCACATAATAATAATGGTATATTTCTTAACGCATCTGGGAGAAACACGCTCAAATGAGCGTGATTAGTTTACACATTGTAAGGTGAAACGCATACCGTACACATGATTGTTAATTGTACAATATTCCAATTGTGAAAATAGAGTAACAAAACAGACATAATGAGAGAGGAAAATTCGAGTTTATGAAGAAGCACTTGGCTCACTTGCTTGTAAAAAGATAGTTCTCAAAGGTATCCATATTCGATTAAAAAAATGCTGAGTAGTTACATCAATTCTGGCTTTAAAGTTTGATGTTGGTCTTATGGTCATGAAATGTTTACTTTCTTCTATTTTCTCACTGTTATTGCTTATCTGTTGAAACTTTCTTCTTGGTATTGTTGAACACGTTCTTACCCTCATTTACACGCGATTGTTTCGATGACCTCATTTCTCGTTTACCGTTGGCTAGTTATGGACTCGTGTTCACTTATTCTCTGTCGAAATGCTTTGCTGGACAATTTTCATACCCGGTTGATCCACTGTAGTTTTGTCTATCCACGAACTGAGAAAGATCGTCCCCATCGTTTACATTCCCTATTTTTTCACCACTAACTCACCCACCCCGTTTTGTTTCATTGAACTAATGTGTCATTAAATTTCCGCGGCGTTATTGACTATTCTTGTCCTGGTCTGCTGGTGTGACGGCTCGAATTTGACCTTGCTGGTCCTGTTGAGGTACTATTGATTTTGCTGGACGAGACTATCGCCACGAACGATTGATGTTTACCTTTTGTAATTATTGATTGATTTCTTTAATAGTATCGTTGAATTCAATATTGTTTTCATTTTGGGGATCCGTTTTTGGTTACGCGTAACTCAACAATCAGACGTCACTCGTTACAATACTCAATCTGACGAAACATGCAATCTGCTGATGCCAAGAAATTCCGAACTCATGGATACCAAGAAGATTCCGGATGTAAAAGGCAAGTCCGCTGTTCTGAAGATGCTGTTTCAGTTCCTGGCTCGTGCGTTAGTCGTAGATCCACACGCAGTCCAAAACGTCTGCTGGCTAAATCTACGTTGTTGCTCGCTGAGCTGAAGCAACGTGAAGTCATAGCGGAAGTCACATCAGAGCGCAAGCTGGCCCAGGCTAGAATGGAGGTTGAGAAGGCTAGGTTATTGTTTAATCTAGTCGAAGATGAGGACGCCCATGCCGACGATGACATCGAACAGAAACATTCGGTTGATCGTGATGCCAAAGTGAGGTGGTCCTTGGAAAATCATAACGTGAGGCTAGCTCCAGAATTGAGGCCGAAACAGTCCGACGACCATCCCATGTCAGTCCATCCGTCGTATGCTGTTCTGCCAACAGACGCTAGTCTTCACCTTCCTAATGTTGAGTTGTGCTCCTCTGACGGTGACCCCATAAATTACTGGAGGTTCTTTCGTTTGCACATTGTGTCAAAAAGAAGGTATCAGATGACGGTCAACGGTCGTGCCAGAGAAGCCATTGAGGAGTGCGTCATGCTCCCGCCAACCTCCTCCTCCCACCAAGCGCGCGAGATACTCAATGATTTTTACGGGCAGCCATACCATGTTGCCCGTTCCCTCATTGATGGGTTGTTGCCTGCTGAAAGAACTGTACACAAAACAGCAGATGCTCTTTCCGAGTTATCAATGAAGATGCAGAGCTGTGAGATCGCCTTAACGCAAATTAACTACCTCCCTGATATGAACCCCGTAACCAGCTTGGAGAGTATTTTTAAGTCGCTGCCAATCAACATGCAGTACAAGTGGGCAGAGGTCGTGGAACGTGCACTGACTTTTTGTTTAGGAGCCTACTTTTGAACAACTTCGCGAGTTTTTTTTCACAGAGTGCTCGAATTGTTCGTAATGGGATCGGCCAAGTTGCCTACGACAGACCACAAAATTTCCAAATCCGCTGCGACTTATGGCTCAAGTAAGTTGGACACACCGATAGATGCCACCAGACAGACAAGGGCCTCAACTTACGCGGCAACTAAGCAATGTTTATCACCCTCAGCAGATAACTGTCTCTTGTGTAAGCAGATTCATGAGCTAGAGCACTGTCCTGAATTCCGTTCAATGAATGTCGAGCAGAGATGGGGAAACGTTTGACGAAAAGGCAGAAGTTTTACTTGCCCAAAGCCCTTCCACCTAGCTGTCCACTGCAAGCGTAGGTTGAAGGGCATTATAGATGGATGCAATGGTTGACATATTGGCTTACCACACTCGAAGCCCAATGACCCTGTGGTGGCCACTTCAGTGCATCAAGGCTGGTGCAATGCCACCAGCTGTTCAGGTACGCAGGCACGCATAGGAGTCATCTCGCTACTAGTATTGGTTTCCTCTGGAACATTTACTATCTACGCATTTGTAGACAATGGGTCTAACACCATCCTAGCATAAAAACTTCTCGGGTACTTTTGATTTTGTTAAGTTCTGTTGCGTTATTTCTGAGATCGCTGTGCTTTGCCTAATCAGTGTTGAAGAGTGGCTTTATCTTTCCTTAATTTTCCTTAAGAATAAACAGTGTTGACCATTTTCCTTCTTACACCGGCTACTGTAACCGTTTCCCTCACTCTCATTCAGCCAGAACCTTGTGTATTTTAAATGTCAAAATAGGACATCTTTCTTCCATATTCTTTCTTGAGTAGCTTATAATTCTTATTATTTCTCGATGCGTGAACAGTCATTTTGCTCCAAACTAACCAATTACCATCTGTTTCATTGAACTCAATTCCGTTTTATCGTCCTCCATTACTGAGCGGTGCCTAGTTATCAGATTTGTTGTACAGGCACATTCTTTATTCATTTTCTGAGGATATTTCACATTCGAGGTGAGATATTTAGTTTTCATGTATATTGATTCAATTAGTACCGCATTAAATCCAGTTTTTACGAGCACCTTCTCATTAACCGTTTCGAAGATAGATTATCTCCCTTGCCACTGGATATTGAGATAAGCATATTTGGATCAACATATTACGCGTCACTCGTTGTGAAGTTGAATCGTTAGCGAACGATTCAATAGGTACCGCCTCCGCCCTATCCATTACGACGATCAACGGAACAAAAACAACATATTGCACGAACGCCAATTTGAATCTGAGGTCCTTAGACGTAGATGAAACGGTTGAGGACATGTTCGTAATACCTATCTATTCCATCGAGCGAGAAACCAGCAAGTGGGCACATTTGCTGGACGTTACGTTCAGTGAAATTGGAGACCGTGAGGTTATCATTCTTCT
Organism: Paragonimus skrjabini miyazakii; assembly: GCA_014338405.1. Taxonomy (NCBI): domain Eukaryota; kingdom Metazoa; phylum Platyhelminthes; class Trematoda; order Plagiorchiida; family Troglotrematidae; genus Paragonimus; species Paragonimus skrjabini miyazakii. Next base: position 62,596 of record JTDE01001379.1, on the reverse strand, counting down.
GGACTGTGGCGTGCCCAAGGCGCTCTGGGTCCAAGGCCAGAGACTAGGAGGACGTAGACGGCCGCACGCAGTAAAAGCCCTATTCAGTTGGATGCTGTGTGGACCTTTGACCAGTAAATGCCAGGCCAATGCGTCCGTCAACTAGCTTTCACAAGACGTTCCTGCGTCAGCAAACCAAATTCGTGCCTCATATGATACTAAGTTCACTGATATGTCATCGAATGGTCTCACACTCTCCAGTGAGGATTCGGTGGCCTTAGCACTAGTACAGTCGTCTGCAATGGACGTAAACGGACGTTATGAATTACCCCTTCTTTGGAAATATGAGCACTTCACCTTCCCTATCAACTTCAAAATGGTACAAAAACGTTTGTCGTAATTGAGGAGGAGGTTACTCGTGAGGCAGATACATCTTCAAAGTACGCGAACGTGAGACAGCATCACATTGAACGTGGTTATGTTGAAAGAGTCCCCCAAGCCCATCTTGATCCAAGCTACCGCACCGGTGGTACCTGCCACACCACCCCGTGCTGAATGCTAAGAAACCAGGGAAGCTCGGAGTTGTCTTTGACTGCGCGGCTAAATACCAGGGGTTGTCCCTGTATGACAGGCTGTATCAAGGCCCTGACTTGACTACAAACCCGGTAGGCGTATTGCTACGATCCCGCCTGGAGAAAGTGGCAGTGTCAGTGGATATCGAAGAGATGTTTCCGCATGTACGCATCTCCGTTCGTGATTGAGGTATGTTCTGTGGTGGCCCGAACAAGACCTTGCAAGAGATCCAGTAAAGTACCAAATGGCTTCCCATCCCTTCAGCGCTACCTCCTTGCCCTTCTGTGCCAGTTATCAATTACGACGTACCTCTGAGGACCGTGGGTCGATATTTGAAAATTCCATCCGCGAATCATTTCGGACGAACTTTTATGTTGATGGTCGTCCAGTTTCGGTTCACAACGAGGAGACAGCAAAACATTTTGTGAGGGAGGTTTGTGACGTGTTGGCCAGAGGAGGATTCCAACTGAGAATCTGGGTTTCGACTGACCGTGAGGTGTTATCATCGATACCGACCTCAGAGCTCTCACCCTCCCTGGTAGATAGTACAGCCAAATCCATACCATCACAATTAACTCTCGGTATCCAATAGGACGCTGAAACAGATGAGGTTTGCTTGAGTCTCCAGTCTCCAGATAGAGCGGAGACTAAGAGAGGGATGCTATACTGTCTCTTCGCTATACGACCCTTTGAGCTTTGATTCACCATGACCGCTGCCAGGCAAACATTTGCTTCGGAAGTTATGCAGGGGTTGTCTCGGAGAGAACGAATCATTGTGTCTAGAAGATCGCAAAGAGTGGCAGACTTGGCTGACAAACTTGAGGGCTATTGACCATTGCCGAGTTTCATGCTGCATACTGTTTTCGTAGGCTATTTTGACCGAGCCATGAGAGCTGTAAATTTTTTGTGACGCTTCGGAAGGGGGTTATGGAGGGGTGGCGGATGGACGCTTTATCTCAACTGAAGGTGTCAGAAACAGTGCACTGCTATTCAGAAAGGCTTGAGTTGTACCGTCCAAAGCGGTGACTATCCCACGACTCGAGTTAGTCGCAGTAGTCTTGGCCGTGAGATCACATAAAATCACCGTTAGCAAATTGGGCCAGATGTTCCGATTTTATTTTTGGACTGATTCCATTATCGTCTTCTACTATGTACACAATGTGTCAACTTGGTTCTGCACGTTTGTGGCTAACCGCCTCTTTGTGATCCACCAGCCCTCGACACCCAACCAATGGAGGCATGTAAGATCCGAAGAAAATCCGGCTGACTTATTTTCGCGCGGTTTGAAGGGCGGCCCAACAAAAGACAAGTGGTTGAAAGACCCTAAGTTCCTGAGTCGGCCTTGTAAGTCATGGTCTCCGAAACCCAATTCTCTCGTTGCGCCCAACGATAGTGAACTAAAGAAGACCCCGGCTCATGTTAACTATGTCGTTCAAGCAAACGGTTTGTGTAACCTGATTATTCGAAATTCAAGTTGGACTCGATTGCTTAGGGCTGTGATGCGGCTCACTCGTTTCAAGTGCTACATTATGGAATTCCATGGGGGGCGCTGGGAATTGATTTTGTAAACCGGCCCCCTGAGTTTAAAGTAGATCAGAGCGGCAGGTGTAGATTCGACTAGACAACTGCAGCATAAGCAATGCTTCTGATAGGGGTGACTGTTAGTTTCGGACACCTAGAGGTTGTTCGAGCAATGCCTAGTCTGCTCGTAGCGTCTGTCGATAGGCTGGATGTAGAATGATAGCGTCTGTAAGCAACCAGCGTCTATAATTTTTAAGCCCGCTGAGCAACCAATTCAGATACAGTATGAAAGACTGTCAGTAAGGTATCAAGGTGCAAGAAAATGAGTATAAACTACATAGAAGAAGATAATAACGAACCCCGATATTGTATCCACGGAGGTTAACGGTATACGTGAACATGATCGAACGCAACAGTCGCATGATGGCAGAGCGATCAAGCGCGAATGAAACCCTGGTACATACAAACAAAGGTCCACCAACGGAAAGTGGGAAAAAACTAAGCGAGATCAAGTTTCCGTAAGTAAACGATATCAAGACTTGATAATACATCAGGATAAACGTTCGTCAGCGAAACGATGTGTCGCGCGCGTAGCTTGAGATTTGGTGGTGGCAGACTTTGCGAGAAAGGTTTGCAATTACCACCAATGAAATTTCGAATGTGATAAGAAAAAGGATCACCGAAAAGGGAATAGATAAAACCAGGGAACGTTGTCACCGACTTTCTGTAAAACAAACATCGTCAAACAACCAACGTAAAAAGTTGCTCTAACAGTAACAACAATTTTAAGGGTTGCAGACGGCTTTCATTTGGTCGGGGTTTATGGCGCGGCGTATGATGAGTACGCTGCCCTTGAACGTCAGCTACTCAGGCTAAGGTTGATAGGAAATCATCATCTTAATCTGAACCATCATTACAATGCTTGGTGACTAGCACCGCAAGTTTGGTCACAATCCCAGAGTTTTTGTTAACGCACTTTGAAACTGAAGTTCCGCCCATGGCATACCGGGTGTAAACTCCAGCCACAAGGCTGCTTACCAGCTTGTTTAACGTCAAACTAAGGGGTTATGTCACACTCGCTTCAAAAATGTAATCCGTACTCGCTGAGGTTTATCAGTATGCGCAGAATAATTTTTTTGTACAAACGCTTCGGTGACTATTTCGGCATAAATACTCCTAACAATCATCAGCATTCGGCAGCAAGTGTCAGTAGGTTACACTTGCACTTCACATCAGTGGCAGAACTCACCTCTTCTTTGATAAGTGATGTTGATGTTTTTACAGTGGTCTGCTCGAAATATTGAACGAAACTATCGAAATCTCTGCGATTGCACTTCCAGTGAACTATCAAACAATCGACTTTGGATTTTCGTCCAAAATTTGTGAGGATGGCTGATGAATTTTTCGTGGCAATGTCGCAGCAAATGTGGGCAGGAAGCAAGGTAGACCTCTTTGTATCAGAGCCGGAGGGAGTGGGTGCACACAACGATGTGCTCGTGTCAATTGCATCGAAAAAATTTCCAAATTAAACAGCTGGATCAGCGGATATTCCAGGAGGTGCGACTGCAAAACAAATGCCATACTGTATAGCTCCCACACAGCAAAGTTTGACGAAGTGAACGTGGTTTAGAAATGTTTTGACATAACAGACACAATATTATTTGGAGGAAACCTCTGTGGTGTCACACCTCGTACCCTGCGAATTGATCAGGAGGCACCAGCTTCACCATTAGAGCAGCATACATAACACCTGCACTTGAACCTGAAAACATATCTGTGATAAAAACATATGGGTGTCAATATACATAAGCCCGTTTGTAATAACCCAATCCTCCTGATAAGCTTTTAATTAAAGTTTTATGCTCATCGTCTGTGTGTGGTTATTGATCACTAAGTAAAAGGTGGGCACGCTAAAACTCCGATATGGAAAACACCGGGGAAATCAGGATAAACTTGTATTTGGACCGTTCAAAAGATATTATATCGATCTTCTTAAATCCTGGCAAAACATGAGAGGGAAATATTGATCACCATCACCGAAGTCCGCACACAGTGAAAACATGGACCAACAGTCACCAGAATCATAAACATCCGTGATACGAAGATTGAGAGGTTGGAGTTGACATGATGGGTGATACGTCGAAGAAATTACGAACATCAAAGTTGGCTGCTATCCGTCAGGTAAATTAGCATTGACTCGCGTAAATATAGCAAACTCCATTCAACTACATTCAATAAGCAATAAACAAAACAGTGCGCACGTTTTTAATAATAGAGTGAGACGTGTTACCCATGTTTACAACATACTATATGCAGAAACAACCACATGATAACGTCAGGTGCAATCGTTTTTGGGAGTGACATTTTGTCAACCGTTTTCTACCCAAAACACAGACAGGAAAACAGGCTGAACATATATATAACTAACCCACGAACGTGGTGGCATAGCCTTCATTAAAACTTACTTTGATATTTAGTGTACAATGTAATGAAAAAGCAATTGGTCGGAAATTACAAATTCAAATACATCTCCCAAACCACGCAACAGTGAATGATTTTGCGGGAAAGGAATTTGTATTTCACCATGAAAATTCCGACGGAAGCATATTCAGAACGCAAAATCGATTAGAAAAGCCAACATGATGCTTTTATCAAAAAGAGGCAAAACATTTTTCCAAACAAATGTGAGAATATAAGCCATTTGTAGGTATGGCCAATTTTTCTCATTGCAACACGACTATTATACTCGATAAAATCTACATACTTTTCTCGTAGTATGCATCTTAATATTTCGTGAAAATTTTGAAAAATCTCCTTTCGCGCCTAAATGGCTTTTCCCAACTCGTTTAGGCCTTGAAGCCGCACACCATCGCAAACTACACAATTGCCAAAGTATTTCAGACTCATGCTTCTGAACGACAGTTTTCTTGATTTCCAGGATTCGCTAAAAAGGCTGAGTAGCTGAATCAATTTTTGCTCCACAAGGTGATCTCTAGCCTAGTAGTAGAGGTCATGTCAGAAATTGACGATTTTCGGATAGATAAAAGGAAAGCCGAGGGGTTGAGCTTATATTTGATGTAGATGGCTTCGAAAAAATGTGTAGAAAGTTTTGTAGTAAAGAGGGGAGGCAGGAAAGCCTGGGATTCTCCGGAAAATAGGCGGACATTTGGGCAATACTTCGTTAGTCGCCCAAAATAGACGGAATTTTGCAAACATCGCGAACTATCCAATCAATACGGGATTTTGAGTGTCTGGATGTTGTGAAATGTTTTCTGGAGTTTTTTATCTTTGTGGAATCAAGAATGAGGGGCGGAATCACGTGACCAATTGGAGGATGCCAAATATCCATGTGAACTAGAATATATGATTCTCTGGCTCAACCTCATGTAAAAATTAATAACTATGCGTTAATTTTCAAGTTGAGCATCACCCACAATTGATCGCAGCTGTCGCATCCCCATAGACTTTCCAGTCGGCCCCTTTCGAAAAGAAGCACTAGACTCGAGTTTCGCTCTCATGTCCGTGGTTCAAGTCCCGGCGGTGGCGATGATATGCACTACTGACGAGCTCTAATGAGAG
>JTDE01001379.1:32722-56844 GCA_014338405.1 Paragonimus skrjabini miyazakii | reverse complement strand
CTACTGACGAGCTCTAATGAGAGCGAAACTCGAGTCTAGTGCTTCTTTTCGAAAGGGGCCGACTGGAAAGTCTATGGGGATGCGACAGCTGCGATCAATTGTGGGTGATGCTCAACTTGAAAAATTAACCAAATCCCCGACTACTCATCAGTAACTATGCGTTAGTTAGTAGAAAATATAGCATAAGCCGACGGTTGTTTTCATACAACGCCAAAAATATATCAACTAACAGGTTTTTCTGGTATGTGATTACTGCCGAATTTTGATGTCGATTTGGTCAATACGGCCGATATATGGATAGAAATGGATTCTTAACAACGCAAAACGATTGCCAGGTAGTCCTTTAGGTGGGGAAGAAACAGGAAATGAGACGCACGATATGTATGCGATCATGTGAGATAAACAAGGCATCATATTTTCCACAGAGTTTTAGCGTGCCCACCTTTTACTTAGTGATCAATAACCACACACAGACGATGAGCATAAAACTTTAATTAAAAGCGTATCAGGAGGATTGAGTTATTACAAACGGGCTTATGTATATTGACACCCATATGTTTTTATCACAGATATGTTTTCAGGTTCAAGTGCAGGTGTTATGTATGCTGCTCTAATGGTGAAGCTGGTGCCTCCTGATCAATTCGCAGGGTACGAGGTGTGACACCACAGATTGTTCCCCCAGGTATTTCTGGGTTCATTTGCAAACTTTCACTGTCGGACCGGTAGATTTTTAAGTGGATACAACGTTGTTTTTGCTTATGAAGTTTTTATGCTTCGTTTCAATCAATGCATAGTCCTTCCGTCTTTAATCGCATACAGAAGTTTGTATCAAATGTAATGTTCTTCCGGTGGCCAAAATTTGAACGCAGTTTTCTTGGGGTAGAAATTTCGATGAAATGCTCAACAAAATTCTGGTTACTTCAGTTCATACGATCTTCTCTGTAGATTCTCCCTCCGCACAGGTTCATTTGGATCGATTATTATTCGTGTTTCTTTAATTTTTCACTTGTTTTTATTGCACGACCAAGGTTCCGGTCCCCATAATAAGAAACGCTTATAAGGCCAAGTTGAAACTCCCATCACAATTTCAATAAGCCTAGTAATCTGTAGTGTACTTCATAATGCCATGTCAGTTAGTGCTTCAGATAGTTGCTGTTTGGTTTGTACGTCTGAAACTTCTCCAGCTGGGAGACAATGCAAATCGGAATTCGTAAGTAGAAAACGGTGGGTCCACCAGCAATTTATATATTGATTTACACGAGCAGATTTCAATTCACCCAGTGAAAGCGCTAGCGAGGTAGACGTGAGAGAACCGTAAGAGAGGACGAATGCCGACTGAAATTCAAATTGACCTTTAGAATTCAAACAAGCGTCAGACTGGATGAGCGGTGCTTCCATCAGGGATAGCTAAAACATTGTTATCCTGGTGAATGTAGCCTACGTTATAAACGTTAAACAGTCACCTGTAAACCCGTGATACTTACGCCAGCACACTAAGTTTAACATTAGCGGTTTGTAATAAACTCACATTCACAAGGCAACTTGAGCAGGGCATTCTTACTGGTAAAGCAACTCTCCTGTCGCAGGGAGCTTGGGATTTTGAGGACGTCGAAGGTGACTTCACTGCATCACAGATAGCCTAACATCATCTTTGGTTTCAATATCGTAGGGTCTTTGTAAACGTTTCATCCACCGGTATATCAACAAAAACACTATATCCGTAATGATTTCAATATGAAGTTTTGTCATGTTTGTTTATTATGAAGTCGTTGATTAGCGTAAGGTAATTGTGTCTCTCTACCTTCGAAATATTCCACTTTTTAGGAGCATTATTCAGATACTTACAGACAAAATGCACACAAAGATGCAGATTAAGATTAAGTGCGTTGAACCTCCTTATTGTTGGTAATATCAAAAATTAAAAATACATGGCAAGTGCTTCAAGCAAACGAGGCACGGATTAGGTTGTGATTCTGTCTTAGGTGCAGGTCAACAAGTTAATAAAATGAATAAAACAGGATCAGTTTGGGATGAAGTGTATCAAAAGTTCATGGTGACTTTGTGACTGTTACAAGCGTTATTTATTATAGTCGCTACATTAATCCATTGAGGGAGGCTAACAAAGATTACATATAAATATTTCACCTGAGAGGGAGATGAATATGTTCCACCTTCCTGATGATCACAGTCAGATGGTGATACTTGTAGGGATTATTGATACTGGGAATTTTGAGCCATGGATGTCACATTTTGGAGGAATAGGGGATCACAAACCGCTCGCGTTCCGTGTGAACCTTTTCCATCAGAGTGGGTCGTCCAAATTTGAAATCACCTGAGACAAGGATGTTGGTGTGTCCGATGCAACCTATTAATTGGTTAAACAGCATTGGCCGGCTGAATGCGAAGGCCTCACTAACAAACTTACTGGATTTATTTCTCCGGGTTCACACAGGAAAAGTGGTGTTCAGCTGGAATCGCAAGTGGTGCGGCGCAGTCCATTTGCGGTGATTGTTAAGCGCAGGCGTCCTTAAGCTTCGGCCATTGTGACAAGTTACTCCGACTCATATTCCACTAACCATAATGAGATAATGAGGGTCGCTTCTCATTCCACCATGTACGTTCCTCGAAGAACGTGGAGCGATTTGCGTGTACGACAACGAATATCAGTGCGAATTGAAGTCGCGGGAAGCGTAGTGCAATGAATATATACAGTACGACCGAGTACAAAAACGAACCTCAGTTTGTTCGCATTTGCGCGATAAGGTAATGTGATTGAACACAGTAGGCCGTTAAGTGTCGAAATGCATGACAGCTGCAAGCACGAACGACCCACAGGCAAGGATAAACCGATGAGATGCGATCGGGTCAGTCTGGTTTGTGAATAAATACGTAGTCTTCGGCGGATAGATCAGTTATTCGCAACGTTCCGATGACCGGTAGGAAGACCGTGTTCACGCGTTGGTGTGAGAGTGATCTGACATACAGCAACAGCAGTATAGGCAGGTGAATGTGGACCATTGACTGAGGAAGGCGGGCTGGAAAATTTGTGCTTTTGGATAGGAGTTGTTATTAGTTACACAAGGTCAGGGGAAGAAGTATGATAGAGTCGATTGAATGAAATTTTGAAATCCAAAAATATCGTCGAAACCATATTTCGACCATGTGAAATGAAGGGAACACGAAGTACCCAGACGGCAGGATAACATTGACCACTCGCTGGAACAGCCAATACGTTTTGAATAATGTCAATCCGGCGGGCAAACGCTGATTACTGCCTTAATAAGCACAACGCTGATAGCCTCTCCGCATTCCGTTTTGTGACAATATTTATGTGTATCTGAACTCAAGAAGAAATGTGGTTGGACTGCCACCTGACGTAATCCCCAACAACGTTGCTTGGGTTGTGGGCATGGCATTGCACTAATGAACTTTGAAAGGTATTAGTGAACATTACCAGAGAGCAGCAAGTTTTATGTCGTAACTGACTCTGACCGTGCGTGAAGTGAGTTTGAAACGCATCAGCCATGAGTACGAAGATGTCCGTATGTTACAATACAAAAGTTACTTCAAGATGGAGTTGTCAATATATTGTGAAAACATGCTTGTTAACAACACTTTCTAACGGGGTTCGTATGCCCGAGCAGAACGCGCGGAAACAGAAACGCAGGCTTAATGAAAACCGTAGGGAGTTCTTGACAAGTAGTGCTTCCTGCTGAAAACAAAGGTTTCGAGTTAATAGTGCACATTGTCGACAAAGGAGTGTGCTTGACAATACTTTCGCAAATGTTATCTTCAACCTGATGACAGAATTTACATCACGTTTGCCTTCGCGGTTAATAATAATACTCAGGGTGGTTTTTTTGACGACGCGATGGACAACAATGCATGAGGATGTAGTGGTTGGCACAGTCCGTACCTAAGTGCAAACATACGACAATGAGAAGGCAACCTATAATACACGTTCACGGTTGGTGACCGCCTCCCAGGCTACGAATAACGTAGTTTTCTTCTATACTGCGCTGAATCATCTGTGTTACTGCTGCCATCGTAAGATTCTAAGGACACAGGTGGAGATACTTTACTCCATAATCCAGGGGTACTACAAAAACTAGTTTGGTGGTAGCGCTCTTTAACCCTTGTTTTATGCTGTTCCGTAAGCATGAAGTCCTTTATGGCTGTGGGGGATCAACATGCGCAGCAGCAGCATATTTTGACGGTGCTGATACTCCCAGCGACCCAACTTGCTAATGGAAAGTAGACCTCAATGCAAGCTTGTATGTATTCTGAACTATTTAGAAGGGACGCGAAATATATTTCGCTGTATAATACAGGGGTTTTGGTCCCAGTTATTGGACAGCCAAATCATGTCACCGAACTTCCCAGAAAAGCCAGCTAGAGCAGGAAAATTTACGGTTACGTCAGGATAAACCAGGAAGATCAAGTCCGTGATATTTTCATTATTCTCAATATACGGTCGCAAATTTGATATAAAAAACGATTCAAATGAGATGGAATGCACGTGCTGAATATGGTCAGTCAACCTTCCTGTTTTTCAGGTAGTATCGATCGTATGGCAGATCGTTTTAATGTTTGCGGTAATATATAGGAATTTCCCGATATTTTCAGAAGTTAAACTTTTTAACTTTTTTCTCAATGACTCAGTAAAGTGAGGACATTAGCCCAGCAACGAATTGATTATAATCCCAGTTTGAGAAAACCAGCAGAAAAACTGTTCAGCATTAAACGGAAACAAGAAACTGAGTGAATCCGCTTTAATAATATTAATAATATTAACGGATGTCACGAAGAACCTGTGGATAGCCATTAACGCACAACAATTCAGCTGATAAACCCTAACTGAGTCGCCTCTTTCGAACGTGTCGGCAGCCTCACGGAAGATAGATAGTGGGCAAGCACATTCCCAGTCCTCACTTATACTCCTTCATGTCACTTAGTCTTTTTAGGTTCGAACTGCGCAAGGCGACTTGTTCTTTGAACCAGCGTTAAGTTCCGTGTTTCTGAAACTTAATACTGCTTGTTCCGTGTACTTATCCCGTCCTTGCCTCCTCCTGAAAAACCCTCTTTAATCAGCACGTTTTAGTTCGCCCACGCTAAATTAATTCGCTACTACGCGCCTTCCTGAATTAGACCGTGTTTGCGTTAATAGCTGGTTTCAGCATTTGTAAGTTTGGCAAATTCGACAACAAGATTCGTTGTCCTAATCTTCCATTCAGTTTTCTAAAACGCTGTAATTTAGCACTCCAGTAATAATAAGATTGGGCAATTGTGTAGTTCGCCGGTATGGTGTTTCAAGGCCGAAACGAGTTGGAAACGGCCATTTAGGCGCGAAAAGATAATTTTCAAATTTTTCATGAAATATTAAAATGCGTATTACGGGACAAATATATAGATTTCTTCGAGTATACTAGTGGTGTGGCAATGGGAAAAAACAAGTGTACCTAAAAATCACCAATATTCGCACTTTTGTGGAAAAAAATGTGCCGCCATTTTTTTTCTTTCGATAAAAGCATAATGTTGGCTTTCCTAATCGATTTGACGTTCTGAAACTGCTTCCATTGAAAGTTTCGTGATGGAATACATCTTTCCATCATACGGAAACACTCAAATTTGTGCGGTTTTGGAGATATAATAGAATTTGTAATTTTCAACCGCGTTGTGTTCACATCGCATTTTACACCAAATATCATAGTAATTCCTAATGAAAACTATGTCGCCACGGTTGTTGCTTAGTCACACATCGGAGTTACATATTCAGCCTGTTTTCCCGAAAGTCATCATCCCTCGGATAGGTGAGCATTGACTCGCGTACATATGGTCAGCTACCTTAAAGCATGATCAATAAGCACTAAACAAAACAAAACGCACGTTTTCAATGATAGGGTGGGACGTGTTATGCATGTTTACACCACACCGTAGGTAGAAACAATCACGTGAAAACGTAGACCGTTTTCCATCGGAAATACTATCGGGAAAACAGGCTGAATATGTAACTCCGATGTGTGACTAAGCAACAACCGTGGCGACATAGTTTTCATTAGGAATTACTATGATATTTGGTGTAAAATGCGATGTGAACACAACGCGGTTGAAAATTACAAATTCTATTATATCTCCAAAACCGCACAAATTTGAGCGTTTCTGTATGATGGAAAGATGTATTCCATCACGAAACTTTCAATGGAAGCAGTTTCAGAACGTCAAATCGATTAGGAAAGCCAACATTATGCTTTTATCGAAAGAAAAAAAATGGCGGCACATTTTTTTCCACAAAAGTGCGAATATTGGTGATTTTTAGGTACACTTGTTTTTTCCCATTGCCACACCACTAGTATACTCGAAGAACTCTATAAATTTGTCCCGTAATACGCATTTTAATATTTCATGAAAAATTTGAAGAATATCTTTTCGCGCCTAAATGGCCGTTTCCAACTCGTTTCGGCCTTGAACCACCATACCGGCGAACTACACAATTGCCTAAGATTGTCTACACGGTAGCCTAGTTTGGATCGAAAGTACACCTTTAGCGAGCTGCAAATTTAATAAGCGCTCGATGATCTACGGAGGCGACTAGTTAAGTTCTTGCATATCTCTGGACGTTGCGGGTCGACTGAAGGTAGATCAACGGCTTAGTGGACGTCCGAGATTAACAGTGCATATACTAAGTATTACAATCACAGTATTTCAAATGTGACTAACCGCTGGCATGAAACGCTGCTACAGGAGGACAGAGTAGTGTTAATAACACAATAATTTAAATATTTTGTAATGTTCAATTGAAAATTTATTGCTTATATCATTTTTGATTTATCGTTTTACTTCTGAGGTGATAATCAAGACCGTCGAAAAAGACGTTCACGACATTATAAAAGTATAACGTGAAAAGTTTTCACGTTTAGTTGATACAGATGATTAACAAAATTTTAAAATAACTATATGGAAATGGGGAAAAAGAGCAAGGTCCAAAATTTGGCAGACCAATCGACGCACAATCGTGCGGTATTTCGTCAGTTGCCAGGACGTTACGAAATTTGAACACCTAGCAGTGTTCAGTCGGCATGAGGACTTGAGTATCCTAACTGCAGAACACGTAATCGCGTAAAGGGTAGTCGTAAAATCAATTATGATACACATACGGGCAGATTAAACGAGAAAATATTGAACGATCATATGGAGTATGAATTTTAATTCAATATGTATTTTGCGCCACAGCTTTTGATGCGACTGCAGTATGTGTGCTAGCTAACAATATGTTGAAAGCCAGCAATAATTTGTCATGGTCAACCACGGCAATCGAGTGACCAGCAGCTTTAACAGCACACGTTTGAGCAGCAACGTTGGTCAGATGCGGGCTAGCTGAGAGCCGGCTAACAGCCTGCTGAGGTCCCGCGCAGGCATGCCGCGGACAAAGATCAGCTTCAAGTTACGATCAATGGTTTTCAATTAACATCAACACTAAAGTTAGCTTTAATTTTCCTACCACTGATAACCTTCCCTGCCAGTTAGTTTTTCTATATCTAACCGGTTTTCCGGTCAACACAATCGTTTTTATGCCCTTTGGTGGTCGTATATTTTTCGAAACAACGACTGATTGTATGAGCCACACAAAAAGCACAATCAGTCGTTTTATACTCAACCCTTTTCCTGCCCAGTAAATTCAAAAGGGGTAATTTGTTTTCAAGTCTCATGACGCAGATAAAGTAGCCGATGTAGTTATATTAAATCTCAAAACTGTGAAAGTCTTTCACAACGCCCTGAAACCGTGGACAACACTGAATGAAAGTAAAATGTATCTGGAAGTAATATGTATGTGTATCGAGGTTCACAGTCAACCACCTCTTGAACTCCTTCTGGCGCATTTTCCTCGCGAGTACTTTTATGTTTATCAATTCAGTTTGAAATTCAGAAGCCAAGTATGTACTTTATTATAATGCAACTTGTCGGGCAATATTAGTTTATTAATTTGCTCTTGAGCAGAAAGTAAAACAATTCAATAATTAAGTGAAACAAACCTTCGAGAAGAAAAACTAAAACCGTTCAAGCTGCAATTAAAACAAATCTTCATTACACAAGTGTAATTGTACGAGTCAAACTTCAATCAGAATATCTCATGCAACAGAGTAAATACGAAAACGCAACATATTAACAGACATGACGAAAACCGTATACTGTCTATGTAAATCATACATTTATCATTCAGGGGTAGGTGGATGACCATGAAAAATTTAGCGGACCCGGTAAAAATTTCCGGTTAATATCATTGAACATGGTTTTTACATAACACCGCAAACGAACCCCTAAGATACATTTTCCAGTTTGATCACAGGATATGTAACAAAGTGAGGAAAACAAGATATCTTTTTTATTTATCTTGAAACGATTTCGGACATCGCGGCAGAATACAAATGGTTACATATGTTGAAAACCCAGGGCAAAAATCAAGCAGCCATAATGTGACTAATCGCTCATGCGCTAACGAGGTATTAAATATTCAGGTATTGTTCATTTCGACCACATGGTATGCAATTCTATCGGTTGTGTTGCAACTGTATAAGCCGATGCTATATCAATAGTCAGCTGCTGAGTGACTACTTTAAGGCACTTAGAAGACACAGAAAGCGGTCGGAATAATGTCCTTCTGACACTGACAGTGGAATAAAGTTGTGCAAGAAATAATGCAGAGACAAATATCTGGCAGGTCTATTTCGCATAAAATAAAGTATTTGAAATATGTACACCCATAAAGTGTTTTCCTCAAGGTGTTAGCACACCGCGCACAAATATCTTCACGGCTGGTACCGTTTTGCTTCGGCCAGAGGACAGTTGAGGCCACTTGTTACCAAAGCACTTCTTCCAGAAGATCATTACGAGGCTGCTAAACTGATCAACACCGGCATCTTTGATGCAGCTTTGCAGTGGTTGGCAAACTATCTCAGGGACGAGCACTTTGGGATGAGAGTCGATTGAATTTACCTAGTGCAGCGCCGTGCAACAGCTGAATTACGCGGAACTTCATTCTGATTCACCGACTGTTCGCAGTCTTCGGTGCTTTGTCCCAAGTTGGTTACTGACTTTTAGCGACGTTTGTGGGGAACTCCGAAATATGACGAGCATTCTCGCTTCGCGATAATGCACTGTTGCAGCTAGTCCAGCAGCCTCTGAAATCCACAAATGTCCATCTGAATGGCGTTTTTTCGACCTCTCTCGGTACGAGAGGACGAAACGTGGGCAGCAGACTAATACCAAGTCACGAGTCATGGCAGACCGGAAACTACAGCCGGAGACTAAGATCGTAGTTTCTGCTCCAGCGGTATCCACCCAGGTCCATGTGCCAGCGGTGGAAAGCGAAAATGTTGTTTCCTCAGTCGTCATTCCAAAGGCTGACGCCCAAAGCATGGGCAAAATTGTGCAATACAAAACACAAATACCGCTCTCAGAGTTATCCACGCCAGAAGCCACCAAGAGGCCTTACAGAAAATTCTTCCTTCGCAGAATTCGGAACGATAGGGGCTTGCTGGGGCCGCCGCCTGTGAATCAAAAATAATTTTGTTGCCCCGTCCCACGAGGTATTTCTATAGGTAGCCCCATCAAACAGCGCACTATACCCCCTTTAAGCCCTGTATTCAAAATACAAAACGGTCAAATTTTCCGTTGATGATAAATCCCAAATACCCTCCGAAAAAGTGGGATTCATCAGGGGTGCAGAGGCCGCAAGTTGCGACACAAAAAATGATGGCCAAGCGTCCTGTAGGAGCGGTGACATACGCACAAGTAGTGAGGTTGCGTCCGCTGCCTAGCAAAAGGGCCAACAGAACCACTCGGTCGCTCAGACCGAGCAAGATCACACCACCCTCTTCAGTTTTAAGTCTTATTTCACAAGCTCTTCCTCGCACCCTCCTACCTCTTTTCTCACCAGGTCATGTGAAGAAGTAGCTCTCAAGTGCAAGTACCCGAACTGTCTGAGTTTGTTGAATAAATCAACGGAAATCAGAGAGCTATATCATGATACCCAACCGCACATATTTAATTTCACGGCGACCTGGCTTACAAGTGATATCAGTGAGAGTGAACTGAGCGTCCAGGGATATTCAGTTTACCGAGCTGACTCCATCCAAGGGAGAATGAGGGTCTCTGCAACTTTCCCTCACCAGAATCTCCCAACTCCCACGGTTATCAGTTGTCTGATAAATGTGATGCACTGTGGCTTTGACTGGCATTGCGTGGCCTGGACTCACTCCGAGTCGGGGTCATTTACCGCTTTCCACCATACGACGTCTCCGACGATGACACTCTTGTGAACCTAGACAACTTTCTAAGACAACTACCTTTTACTCATCTATTCATTATGGGCTGCTAAGATAAACTCGACATCAGTTTCTCATCAGGAATGTGGAAGCGGATTCTCGACTTTCTTATTGACGTTAGTTCGACGGAGAGCGTGGACACAGCATGTTAACACCCCGACGCGACATTGTCCTGGTCAGAATCCCTCTCCGCTCGATTTAGTCAGTACTAATGAGAGCCACCTGGTAGACAGAGTGATCATCAAACTACCACCTGGATACAGCGACCACTCTCTGCTCATCTTTGATCTTAATTGTTACTGGTTACGACAACCAGTAAAAAAGTTCACACTCCGAAACTTTAATCAGTCTGACTTTAGCGGCCTGAGGAGCTACCTAGGCTCATCCCTTCTTGATTCTGGCTCCGTGCACCAGAACTACTGTGCACTTCAAAGCGCGATCGAGAAAGCGGACGACATATTCGTGCCGCGCAAACTGTGCACTTTCTCTCATCGGCCACTTCTTCCAAGTAGAAAGCGTCGACTCCTTGATGACCATTCCCTTTTATTCGCAAGGCATACGCTTACGGGAAACCCTGAAGACCTACGCGCGTTCCACATCGTTCGAAATAGGTGTGGACGGGAAACATGTGAGCAAACCAAACGCGCACGAGAAAAGGTATTCCTCAAAACCCGTGGGAATAAAAACGTCTTATTTAAGCATATGTGACGACTAAGAAATAATAATTTATCGGCTTTTTCTATGCGACCGCCCGACGGGGCGACCTTATTTGACTCCCTAGTTGTGGTCGAGCTATTCAGGTACTATTACTCGGCGGTCTACAAAGTCGCACAACCTGGTTGACACGCTATCCTTACACTGCAAAATTTCCCACAAGCACTCCTTAGTATCGAGTATTCTGTGCTGGCTGTTGAGGAACTTCACTTACGGTAAATTCCTATAACGCAATGCGTCCTGACAAAATTCATCCCAGAATTCTCAAAAATGCAGCTGCTAGTCTGGTAGATCTCTTTTATAAGGTGTTTAAACAGACTCCAGACCGGCATTCTCTCTAGCGCATGGAAAGAGGCGACGGTCACGCCCATATTTGAAGCGGGTGACCGGCACTTTCCGCCTAGCTATCGGCCAATCAGCCTCACTTGTATTCCGTGCAAGATAATGGAGCACTAATTGAAGTGTTCCTTCTTTAACCGTTTCCTTTCAGACCATCTTTTCCCCTACCCAGCATGGCTTCTTTCCTAATCGGTCATGCATAACCAAAATGTTTATCTTCATGGATAGTCTGACGGAGACCGAAGACAATGGCTTTATCTCAAACGCCATCTTCTACGACTTTGCCAAGGCTTTCGACCGTGTCTCATACGGCCCCATGAAGCGCATACTGTAAGCCTATGGTATTCAAGGAGACGTTCCTCGCTGGATTGTCTCTTTCCTTGATAACAGAACGTTTAGTTAAAACCGGACCAGACTTTTCATTTCCTTCTTCCATTTCTGCGGGCGTTCCCCAAGGGTCAGTGATAGGTTCTCTGTTGTTTCTAATCTACGTCAATGATTTTCCGGATGGTAATTCCAACAACGCCGTGCTGTATGACGATGACCTAAAAATCTGGAACGCCACTGACCCAGTGCACTACAGATTGATCTTAACGCGATTAGGCGTTGGTCGGGCGATTGGAGTCTCCCACTAAATGACAGTAAGTACGCATAAATGTCACTCGGTGGAGATTCTGGCAACGTTTTCGTGATTCATATTGCACTGGGCACAATAGATATAATGAAAATCGATCTGAAGAAAGATCTGGGCATCTGGTTGTCGTCTAACTCATATATGCACATCACCACGAGATGGCAGCGGAAAAAGAATTTGTCACTCTTAGGATGATTGAGCGCACTCTCCACCGTATAGACAAGAACTCGTTCCGAACGCTTTGCGGGGTTTATATAGGGCAGCTCCTTCAGTATGCTAATCAGATCATGCATACCGGTCTAGAAAAGGATATACTAGCTGTTGAGCGTGTCCAGCGCGTGACTACCAAACTGGTCACATGCCTCAGTAGTGTCGCGCACAAGGTTCAACTTCGAATTCTTGACCTACATCCACTTGAATTTCGACGACTCCGCGGTGATATAATTTTCACACACTTTCTCTTTGGAGTAGGCCTCGTTGATCAGTTTTTCACCGTAGCGAATGATGACGGTCGGCGAGGACATAACATGAAGCTTTTCAAGCTCCTGTAGAGTTCTCATTGTTTTGTACTTCATTTTGCTAACATTGCGTAACTGCCGCTTCAGACCACATTGTACATTTTTGTTCGACTTGAGTAAAAACAACAAAACGACACGTTTTCGAATAAACTCTGCTACACGCGCTTGCTGGTTCTTCCTACGAAGTCGGTGTTCGCTACCCAGTTTAAACCATCCTATTTCTTGGATTAACTTCCAGTTCGGTTACTTCTCATCCTCAGTTACGCTTGGAATAATCTGAATACTTTCCAGCATCATTGGACGTCTCACGAACATTGTCAACCTTCGGTGAGACCAGTCCTTAACTTCACTCGTTATTTTTGTATCGAGAATTATTGTAGTTCACACATCTGTTCCACTACACCTCGTCCCCGGATCTTTCTTGAGCAGCAATGTTTTTTCATTCAGGGTTGTTAAATTCTAGAATAGTTTTACTGCTGAGCGAGTAATCCCGGTTTGTTTTGTGATATTTGCTATAATTTCCAAGAGCGGTGCTACACCCTGTTTTCACTGAATGCCTTCCAGATCAACAGACGCCCGCTTGACACCGAACAAGAAAACCGACTGGATCCAGTAACAATGGGCATCTGCCTCGAATCCGCGTATCTATCACTGAATCTCTGACCTTGGGGACAGGAAGCGCGCAGTCAAACCGCCGAAACCATGGCAACGTCTGCACAAGTAAGTGATGTCCACCCCATATCACGAGTTGATTCTTAGCATTAGAAATGATCCTCAAAGATAAAATCGGTAAAAAACGGTTTAACTAACGTATTAAAAATGCGAGTGTACTCAGGTTATTGGATATATTTTGCAAGTGTAGTTGCATGCAACTACACTTGCAAAATATATCCAATAACCTGAGTACACTCGCATTTTTAATACGTTAGTTAAACCGTTTTTTACCGATACAAGTGTAACTGCAGTTACATTTGTATTCACATGTATTCCGCCATTTGATTTGGTTACAAGGTCGTAGTCTGTGACCGGTTAAGAATAGCGTAACGAATATACAAGTAGAATATTGTCGATCTGTGAGGTCGACGCGAGAGTGAACGAACAACAAGACGGAACGGCAACAGAGCGGAACGACAAGCGAGCACGCTGGAAAGTAGGATGTTTTAAACCGGATGGCAACCACCGGCCTCGCAGCAAGAACCAACAAGCACGTGTAGCAAAGTTTATTCGAAAACGTGTTGAGTTGTCTTTACTCAATTGAGTAAAAACAACTCAACATGTTTTCGTTTTGACTTAAGTCAAACAAAAATGTACAATGTGGTCTGATGCAGCAGTTACGCAATTTTAGCAAAATGAAGTACAAAATAATGAAAACTCTACACGTGCTGGCTGCGCAGCGAAGTCGTACACCCAAATGTAGTGGACAGGTGGGTCGACCCTCGTCCACTAACAATTTAAAACGCCTTTCCTGAAGAGCAATCAAAACGTAGTCCCAACAGGCATCGAACTAGAGAACGCAGTGGGGTTTAGAAACGAACCGTATATTTCATCGTTCATTGACAGACGGCAGGAGTCGCCGACTGTGTGAGCCACTTCACTGAGCGTCTTCGAGACGCTATCCTCTTTCTTCCAGCGTGCCGTCATATGTGCATCTAGGAGCCGCTTAAAGACCACATCATTGGGTGCCAGCACCACCTTTGCTGGTAGCGCATTACTACTATTGACGGTCTGCCGTGACAGTCGAAATACGGCATAAAGTCGCCCTGATCGTTGTTTTAGAATCGTGAGTGGATAACCCCGGAATCTGTGCTCTTCTCGGAGGGCAAAGTCTGCTCTGAGCTCCTTGGCTGCCCTCTGTACTCTTTCAAGTTGATATACCTCACTTTGCGTACAGGGGAACACTGCGGCGTGGCCGTACTCTAGTCTCGGACGAACATGAAATGATAAGAGTAAGCAAAAGGCCTCCATGGACACTGGCAAAGGATTGACTGATAGCCCCAAGCACTCTCCTAAATTTAACAAAAGCTTGTGTTGTGCGAGCCTACATTTTGAGGGTGTCAGACACCAGCACCCCGAGGTCACGTTTTGTATTATACAGTGTAAACAGGTGACCTCCAACATGAAATGCTTCGACATCCCTGACATCTCCCAGGTGTATGAAGGAGCATTTTTGTAGTTTCCAAGGCAAGCTCCATTGAACTGTTCATGTTGAAATCGTATCTGAGTCCTGTTGCAATATATCGCTATCCTTGTCCGAAGAGACTGTCATCTACACTATCATGTCAGCGAAGTCGAGGACAGGCGACTTCAACTGGTCCAGTAGATCATTGATGAAGACCAGAAACAGCAAGGGCCCGAGCACTGACCCTTGGGGCAGGCAGCGATTCAAATAATTGTTGGTTGGCCCTTACAGCGAATGACCTACTAAGGAGGAAGTCTCCTATCCACCTTATTATAGGCGAGCTGACATCAGCCAACAGCTTGGTGAGCAAATGATTATGCGGCACTTTGTCGAAAGTCCTGCTGCAGTCGAGAAACACCACTTCAGGAGTCTTGCCGTTCGCTCTCGCTTCCACCCATCGCTCTTTGGCAAGCAGGAGGTTTGTCAAACAAGACCACCCCCTCTGGAACCCGTGCTACCTCACGCTGAGAGTCGAGAGTTGGTCCAGATGCCCCTGGAGACGACGGGCTATCAGCCGCTTCATTACTTTACCAGGTACGCAAGTCAATGATACTGGTCGATAGTTGACAGCTTTCGACCGTCCTCCTTCATTGTACTTAGGCGCAACCACTGCTCGTTTCCACTCCGCTGGCAGATTACCTTTGTTCAGAGACTGTTGATACATGTCTGTTAGTGGCACAGCCAATGCCACCGCCAGTTCACGCAGCAACAAAGGGTGGGTGTTATCTAGGCAGAGGGCCTTATTGACATCGATCGACCTTAACTGGTGTTCCACCTCTTCAACGCTAAATATCATGTCGATCAGGCATGGTTCAATGTCATCGGGCAGGGCAGACTGTGCATTAGCCTGATAGAAAACCGAAATATAACACCGAGCCATTAGCTGAGCTTTATCCCAGTCCTCAACCACTTCGTTTCCGCATTGATCCATCGATGTCGAGATTTCCGTCTCCGTTCTAGTCCGTCGACGGATGTACGTCCATAGCTTCTTGGTTGATGTAGCCGATTCCGCGGCCGACCTTTTCTCACATTGCTGACGCTTTCTTAAGTTCATGGTATTACATCCATTCCGTGTCTTCC
The DNA here is from genome assembly GCA_014338405.1 of Paragonimus skrjabini miyazakii. Lineage (NCBI taxonomy): Eukaryota > Metazoa > Platyhelminthes > Trematoda > Plagiorchiida > Troglotrematidae > Paragonimus > Paragonimus skrjabini miyazakii. The sequence continues at coordinate 41,058 of JTDE01001379.1, read as the reverse complement.
GGTACGCATCGTAGTCATCATGACCAGCCCGACAGCCCATCCACTGCCGACGTCTGCGCCTGAGAGTGGTACGCAATTCGGCATCGAACCACGGTGACCCTTTGAATTAAGAACGACCACGGGACACTGGTGCGAATCGTTCCACGAGAGCCAACAGGTTATCTCTGATTTTGCACCAACGCACATTATCGCGTTCGTGCTCCCGCCCCAGTCGTATGCGCGCGCAGCCTCCCTCATTTCTCCGAGCGGAATTTTCCAGCAATGTTTAAAAACGTGATAATTAACTCTAGCCTAGTCTGGGACAAACGGCAGCAACCAAGAGGAGAAAGAAAAGAAGCATAAGTTGGGCTACAGCCCACTCGGTGGCACGCAGAAGCGCGCCAGGCAAGAAGTGCGTGGAGCCTTCGAGTGCGTCAAACAACGCTCTAAAAGGTTCGGGTTAAACGATCTTCAAAAATGGAATAGTAGGATTCGTTCGGAAAATGGCAAGTATTCACTGCGTGTAATTAGTAGCATGACTGAAGAAAGTGGCACTGAGTTTATATCAGGCCTCTTATAGTAGATGTTCACAGAATCATGCGTACAAAGCAGATAAGCCGGAAAACACGGTTGCGGCCGAGATCCTTAGAGAAGCCATGCTACGCTGGTCACTACACGAGTGCGCTGGGTGCTTGTCGGTATATATACTCTTTCAGGCAACTGTTTAAGCACATACAAAAGTTGGAAATAAAAAGTATAAATAGCACTCGTAACTCTAACATACGCAGCAATAAACGAATAGGGTTGCTACAACGTAGATCCATTTTTATTGTTTATGCGACTCCATTTTGATTACTACGTGCAGGCCTGGGAGCCATTTCACGCAACGGACGTAAAGTGGTTAGAATACAATTAGTCCACAGACATAGAAATGAAACTTAAAGACGAGCTAAAGAGATTTGGTCCGTTTTATTTTAACTACGTGAAGCTACGAGAAGACCCAAATATTTAAGTTGGTAACAGAAATTTCGAATATTCATAGGGAATACTTAGTGAAGTAGGAGGAAGACCTACGACGGAAAGTAACCACAAGATTGGATAGTTTGGTCGCTACACACGGCTGAGAGCAGGTTTTCATCTCAGAGAGTAGTAAGTTCATGCAGCAAGCCCCTTATAGAGACGAATAGCTAACAACGATTAACGTTTTTTGAAAGAAACTGTAGCAGTTACCTAAAACCATTTATCCGGGGATGGATTAAGATCATCTGCATCCTAGTGAGGTTCCTTTTTACACAAACCTTCCGCCCCTTCCATGGATTACTGTTTTGTATGACAACTTACTTTCCTCTTTACATGCTTCCCACTCATTCCTATTGCTGATCAATCTCCTAGGCTTCCTTTGCATGACCTCTTATCAGGCACACTAGCGATGAACAAAGGTTGATGTTTGATGTGCCACATAAATTGAACGTCCGCAACGTAACTGCTTGTCTTTCTGCTTAATGCGGACTGGACTGCTTCAGTAAGTCACGCGGTTCCCGCGCACTGTGAGGAATGATATAACTGCGGTAAAACAATAAGAGCTGGAAGACCAATGTGCCTAGGAGTTTAGAATTTCTCTTGGATAGATCCATGTCTTTAGTGGAACCCAAGAAAAGTCTCTTTTATATCTCCGTCTCGGAACCAATATGTATTTGGCTTGTTACTTGCTGACAAGCAGACGCAAAATAACAGAGGAAGGATGGTGTGTGAGCATAATCCATCGCACGGTATGTATCAAGTTATTTTAACTTAAAATTCGTAACTATTCACAAAAATCGACTCAAGGTTGTTTGCATCGGTCCAGGTGAACTCGTTTTTCAACTGAGTTAAAGACTTCTTTGATTCAATAGTTGGTGAAGGCTTTAAGGTATGGTTTCTACAATTCTTAAAGTGGGTTTTCACGATGCACAACAAACTGCCAGTGAAAAATTGTGTGGGGCCAAATGAGCCAGGACGAGCAGCTGAGGAAATAGCAGTGATTGAATAAAAAAATATTTTGAAGGGACAAGATCTGTAGGCGAACACGCGAGATGGCATGTGTTTAAACAACGGGAATGGAAGCTATCTCGCGACACGTGTTGTAGGTGTGAGTGGGTGGGGTGCCTTTAGAACGATATGCTAGTTCGAACAAATGTTAAGGCCTATGAAGAGGTTCGAAATAAAACGGAGACCGAGAATGGTCAACGGTTAAATAAAGTAAACGATAGATAATTGAGACAGTTTGCCCTCAAGACAGCCTGCTGAAGGGTTGATTTTGATAACGTAAGATCGCCTCAGGTAATCGCTACTGTTGGTATGAGCACAAATTGCACAGTTGACTCCAGCCCCACATTCCGCGTTGACGATCAACGAACAAGAAATCATCAAAACCAATCGGAAGTCGGTTGACTGCAACTCAGATGATCATGAGTAAAAGGGAACATGAAAACACTCATTTGGGTAAATTGTCATAGTGTACTAGAAAAATCCACGGGTTTTGATGTGGTAACCCACAGGAATGTTGTATTGGTCGCAACCATCGCAATCATCGTGAAATTATGACTCCAACTACGTTCCCTGGGAAGTGACGATCTCGTCTACGTCTTTCGTAGACACTGGGTAACAGGTGGCAATCTCTAAAGTGGGTAACCACTTTCGTAATGACCGGAAGTAAGTTCTTTCGTTTCATTAGATATTGACCTTTGACAGTTGAAAAATGAGTCATCCAAAGGATGAAAAGGAAAAATGCTGTGTAAGAAGCTACAGGTGACAGGGGGCAAATCACACCGACTACTCCAGTTATTCACTAAACTCGGGCGATTATTATGAATAATATCCTTATAGTAGCACAGTTCCATTCTTTTTGTTACCTCTACTTTTGACCTTTCGGTTTTTAACAAGTTGATAATTTGCCACTTTTGTTCTGGAGCTTAAATTATAACTCAGTGTCTCGCTAACTTGATGTATCTTTATCTGTACACACCATTGTTTCATGGCCTACAATAGTACTCAGAGCCAATACACTTAACACGTTTTCACTGTTGTTCGTGGTTCGATTGTGAGAATCAGACAAAATTAAACAGGTCAGCTGTTCCAGCAGGTTTTTTTGACGGTTTTACGTCACAGGTTCAAGCAATGTTATGACCGTGACAGAATCCTTGTCAATGTCAGGCAAAGTATTTGTCGAGAGGGCTATTGTCAGTCATGAGTCATCCGTCGCGCCAGACGAACCATGATTATTGACAAACTATGGTTTTAATGTGTCAACAGATGTAGTCTGGCGTTTATCGTTACGTTCTGATACAAAGTATTATCATATTGCTTGATTCCACGGCCAGGAACAGTACATCATGATTGCAGTGGACATCAAGCAAAAAAGACAAAACGAAAATATGTTTATAGGGAAGCAGCAACGCATATCAATCTTTTTTTCTTCTCCCAGCTGGGTCGGTTAAAGTCACTGTATGTACCGAGCTTCGATAGGCGTATGGTAATTAGGTCATTCGGCAAGCGTAACCAGCACCCATAGACTAACTGATCCGGAATAGTGTTATTTTCTTTGAACCTATTTTGAACACCTAATATGACTAATGGCCAAAAGAGGGTTAGTCAGCTGTCGAAGATAACGGCTGCTTAATCCGTTAGTTGCTGAGTAAAAAGTTGAGCATCTTAGTGGGTTAAAAACTATTGTATATTCTTGCTCAAAATTCGATTTACTGTCAGTGGTTACCACAACAGAAAGGCCAGACTGGGCTACCCAATGTTTCTGACGACCGTCTTGGATTCGATATGGTTTTCAACTACAAATCAGCCAACGTCTGTAAACCAGCCAACGCAGGTTAAGATACAAGTGCGTTTATCGGGAGATGGCATGGGATCAAACGGATTAGAGCGTGCGTGATGGAAGTGTTCTCTAGGGAGGCAAAACTGTCCAGTGGGGAACGCATGTGATGCCGGATTATGCATACATGAAAATAGATATATTTTTGCTGGGTGCAGGTATCGCAATTAACGTTATACATGACAAACTTATCAGTGATCATTCTGGCTGTGGAGCTTTGGCTTGAGTAAGATATACCAAGCAACATCTCAAAACTTTAGCGGTATAGAGCCCGTTGAATGTGGGTTGTACTGAGTTGCTACAAATAATCCTTCTATTTGGAGAACGCCTCCAGGACTGGAAGACTTAGATTGGCACAGTCACTCTATCCTCCGATCTTTGAAGTGTGTAGCTGCGGGATCCATTGGGCTGTTTTTCTTGCTGGTCATGGCATTAGTGTGCAAAATTGCACCGATAACTAGATTCCAAATATGTGTTCGATGCCGGTCACGAGCTGAACGGATGTGGAGTTACACAGTCCGTAGTTCTTGCTGAAAGCCTGATATGATTGCCCGAGGACTATATATACAGTTTAGTAGGCAACAACCGTCAGTGGATTGTCGCTGTAGTAGTTGTGTCACAATCATTTCTCATGAACCCACCATTAGCTGAATGATGATACGAAAGCAACATTATATACTGGTTCTAGACTTTTTATATAATGAGTTAGATTTTTTTAAATGACCTGAAGCAGTCATAAATAAAGTCGAACTAATCTTCACTTTAGGTAGGTTGGACAGTGATTGTACTGATGTAGCAAAATTACACTTGGAACATCGACACCAATTCATGAAACCATCGAGATGACAAAATCGATTGTATGATACAGGTTCTGGAGAGTCCAGCCTTGTTATAAAACGCAGTACACAAAATCAAAAAGTTTGCTGAGGACGGATAGTATGCGGTGTATTCGGGCTTACCAGTACGTACAGACAAACAAACTGGAACAAACGACTAAGAAGAAAGCACCAATTATGTAAACAGTATAATGTGGATAGAAGAAATCGGCGGGTTAGAGAGTGAACGATAAAACGTCGAAACAATAATACAATATAAATGAAAGCAAGCGCGCAGCGTACGCTCTAAGTTCGAGTGCATGAGGTATCTCTTGAAAACTCCACTCGTGTAAGAGTATACAAAGGTTTGCAATGGAAGTATGCAAGGACAGTCGACAGTTACACAAAATTGATGATGAAAAATGGGGTAGGTACAATACCAACACAGGGAAATTTCGAACTACTTCAAACAATGACGAAATTTGGAAAGCGGTGAAAACAGTAACAATCAAACGCTTGATCAGACGTTTCAGCTGATAGGCGTCCGGTCATACTTAGTGGTAGCAATGAAGTCGGTAGATTTCTAACACAATTTCGGACGGCTAACTGATAAACTAAAGGTATCCGCTATTGAAAATAATCCTTGGTTAGCTCGCTTGAGGTTACAGTTGGTATGAAACAAGCGGGCGCACGTTTAAGCACTCGGAACAGGGAAGAAAGAGGAGTCGCTGGATTTATTGTGAGGCTTTACATGGGACGAATCCAAAGAAACCAGTGCGCTTGTCTGAACGTCAATCTCAAGAACGGGTCTGTAAACTGCCTAACAGAATGTAACAAACAAATCCGTATTGAATGTTTTGAAACATCTTTTCAGTTGAACGAGTTTCAAATGGACCCTTTTCGTCAGTAAGACAGTTCTTTGTTGCATCAAGGAATCAGGATGACAGATTCAAGACCACTTTATTAATTGTTATTGGAATTTACTGGCCGTTTGCGCCTCGCTTTCACTTTGACCCACCGAATGGGGAATGTCTGTAAGACACCAATTTTACAAAACACCACAACCATCTTGCAGTAGGTGCTGAACCTGTGTGGATTCAACAAGCCGCCAGATTTTAGTTATCCGTATAGTGTAGGAAACGAGGGCATACAGTGGTTGGCTAATTACTGTTGGACGAGACAAAGAAAAAAAGTTTGATTATGCCTACCTGTAATTCACCCTTATAGGTCAGAAACTCGACGGATAATACATCGCTGATTCTGTGCAGCCCCGCAGCCATATCTGCGTATCACCAACTACATCGAAGATTGCCTTTCTCAGAAAATCATCGACACGATTAAAGGCCTTCGTGGAGTTAACGGCAGTAACATCTACCCCGACATTTTAATCAGCAATCTTAGTTTATTCATCTGCCGCCCATGGGAGGTTCGCACTACAAGAACGACTGCTGAAATCTATTTTTTCTGTTGGCAAACCGCCTATCATATTCAACAGGCTGTCACACAAAAGCCGTTTTGTGAACAACGGAGGGTAATTCTCAGAGGTGATAATTAACTGCTTCTTTTCTAGAACCGCGTTTATAAGTTTGTGCAACATAGCGTCTTTATGCCTCTCAAGCGGTAGACGTCTCCAGAGAATACGGAAACAACAAGTGCGATGGTGGAGCTATCTACAGCGCACAAGCTTTTAGGATTACGGTGATAATATTACCTTCATCCAGTAAGATCCAAAATAAGTTAGATAAGCTCTCGCCACATTGGCATTTACAGCAGTGGGAGTTCGAAGGGTGACGATTCCTTCACAGTGTAGTACTGATCATCAACGGTCACACTGTGAATTTTTCCCAAAATTGAACAGAGGGCAGGTAACGCCCACGCAATCTAGAAGTGGCAAGACACTGTCCATTATTTACCTAGGGTACGTTAGCTCACGCAAGAAAGGTTATTATCACTGGACGAATCTGGAGATCCGAGATCCTGTCGTATCTAATCTCCTCAGCCGTTTGATGTAGCCACTTGTCTTTCTTTATAAGTGTACTGCACCGACTATGACCTTGGTGGTATTTCTAATACGTCGGGCTTATTCCTCCCGTTTTGCATATGTGCCAGAAAGTCCATCTGACGACAATACTCACAAGGTGCTGTCAATCAACAATCATCGCGCATTTATTTGACATTTTTACGGCGGTGTCTAAAACGTGCTGGAAACAGTATGTGTAAGTCTTTAACGTCTTTAGCATCGGCTGAGGTTCTACCCTTGTTGCTGTACAGAACCGAAAGATGGACGGTCTAAGTACGCTGTGCATTCTACTACGGACGAAGTGAACTAAGCATACATCAGTTTAAAACTAGACTTGAACGAAGAGCGTTTTCACGATCTTGATCGGCGTTCGAATTTGGTCCCCATATTTTCCGTGCCCTATTTCACCGAGATTCCTGCTCTAATGTAAAACTTGCCACCGAAGCCTGCAGATGATCTCAAGATGCGGCGGATCACGGACACTTCATGTGGATCAAAAGCTTTTCAGAGTTCTGAACCCGCTTTAAACGTAGTCAGCAGGTTAACTGTTATGAAATGGTACAGCAAGTGTATATTAATCCGCATTGTCGAATTCACAGCTTCATGTACATATTCATTAGGAGAGACATTTTTAGTGTTTACAAGTCTGCACTTAATGTCAGTATGCCGCTGTGATGTGCAGGGTTCTAAACATCTCTGGGATAATGACGGGTGGCATGTTTGCATGATCCTTATTGCATTTGTAAGACTGTGCTTTGATTTCAGTGTCTAGACAAACAAGCCACGTGTAGAGCGCGACCGAAAAAACGACCCATAAAGCAGCTGTTTAACTGATACGCACCAGTGATCTGGCCTTCAATTACTGTGCACGGATCAGTTGGTTCCGTCACTCCCTGGTTTGGAATGCTGGCACGGTTGCCAATTGTCCATGGGTACCGCTGAAAGTAAGCAAACCTTTTACAGAAAATCCGCACTGAACTTAGCACAACTGTGGTCGAAAAGTTCAAGTGTCATGTTTAAAACGCTTTTAACGAGTTACTTCGTTCAGTCCTTACACTTGCACAGACTTAGATGGTTAGGTCATTCACTAAGGATGCCAGCTAGTCGTCTGCCGCACCGAGCACTGTTTGCCGACGCTGCGGTCGATTGGCGCGAGGTGCGAGGTGAACAGATGATGACCTGGTGTAGACAAATGAAATCGTTCACGAAGGAGTTAGCTACCGTAGATCGGGTTCGTCTTCCGGACTGGAGTTCTCGCGACTCACAGAATCGGTGGCTTGAGACGTCAGATGAGATGGCGGCTAACCGAGCTCAGTGGCGTGAATGTTGACGTTGTTTGGTCGAGTTGTCTATGAAGTGAGTGCATTTACTGACGCGGGAAAGTGAAAGCCGCAAGGAAGCTGTCTTGCTGATGACGCCTTACTTTCACTAACAGCTTGGTTGTTTGTTTGCATGGTGTAGGCGCCTTTATGTTGCATGTTTGACTGTAGACATAGCTATTTTTTAGTGGCTAGGTCCCCTCCGCTTCCCTTTTTCTCTCCCTATACAGGGTTTGCTTTTTCTTCGTGGTTGTGTGGCAGTTAAGCATCAGTGTGAACCACTGATATATCATCATCATCATAACAGCCATGAGCCTGACCAAAAGGTACTGTGGCTCGGG
>JTDE01001379.1:12751-25547 GCA_014338405.1 Paragonimus skrjabini miyazakii | reverse complement strand
TATATATATATATATATATATATATATATATATATATATATATATATATCATGCAATTCACATAAAGAGTGGAACCACATGATATTGCAATACTTAGATCTGATGAAGTGGATTCGGCTGTTTAAAATAATTGTCTTTTGATTAATTACGCTGGTCTTTGACAAGCTATCACGCAATTTGAAGATTGCCTAAAGGGCGTTAGAGTACTCCCATATTAAAAACGAGCAATGATGCACTAAACAGTGACAATGCTTCTCCAGAGTTGTGAATAGTGGCACGCTAGTGAACCAAAGCTTGTGAGTTTAGAAGAACTCTGAAAACACCCAATCGTGCTACTTTACTCTGGATGTGAACACTACGATAACTGGACAGTTAGAGTATATAACAGGGGATGCATTCAGAGTAGACGTTAAACGTTAGAAAATAGTAAACAGCACAGGCTACCTAGTTCTGGTAATAACTAATATTTATACGACATGCAGTGTGTTAATACACTTTTGAGCTCCAAGAGTTCAACAGAAGCTGCTGATCTGTTGTTGGAGTCTAAAGATATATGGATTATGTTGCAGACAAAAACACGGGTTGTTGGTTTAAAATCAACAAGCGTGCGATTTAATTTCAAAAGGTTTTTTTAATGTCAACAATATTTTAACGATTGAGTCTTTGACGACTTAACAACTTATGTATATGTGAAAGGAACATACCGTAATGGAAATTATCTAAGACGAATGTTTAACAGGTCACATTTGAGAAATGTGTAAAAATGTCTATTCGATAAATTTTCCCAGCTGTACAATAAATATACTTCAGATACCTTCGGAGAGCAATTTGGAGGACTTGGAACGTCAGAATCGCATTATCGCTTTTGACAAAGGCATGAAAGCGATATCTTTAGTGCGCCATCTAATTGACCACAGTCTATCTAAAAACAGCGTACTTCCTCTGGGTGTAGCACGACGTTTGCTACAAAGTAACGATGTGGTTCTTGTGCTATGCCAGCTAATTGAACAAGCGCCGTGGATGGTGGAAACAAATGACCAAGAATGTGGTGAGATACGTCGATTCGTGTGGCAAGAAAGTGGGGACTGGTTCCTGCAAGAGAAGCTGAAATCTCCACTTGGAAAGACAGAAGGACAGGTCAGTCATACAGTTAAGACTTGCAGACACACTCAAAACGTTGTATTGAAGACAGTTTGCCTAAACGCCGAGATGAGGGAAATGCCACATAAATATGAGTTAAAATGTTGCTAAAGAAATATCTGAACGTTTGAAATGAGACAAAACTTACAGAGCACAAGGATTGCTAAGTAGCAAAACTCGTAAAACTCTGGCATACATGTTTCTACAAGTACATGGAGGAATTTTAATTAGATGAGGAAAACTAACTGTAACACGCTAACAAGCATTAGCATAACAAACAAGAGTACTACACCGGCGAAAGTGTTTGTTGTTTGTATGGACACACAAGAACAAAAGTAACTTTTTAGAATTGGCCAACAACCCCGATAAAAAGAGACAGCAGTAGCATAGGAAATAAGCATTAAAACAGAAAAAGATTTTAAAATTTAACAAATTTTCATGCACTGAAAATGTTTGAACCATAAACACGAACACCCTTGTTTGTAGATATCATATCCATGATGCGGTTTAGTAAATCGTTGACAAAAAATAAAGGAGGTTCGGAATATTACAATGAATGAAATACTCAGTGAGGTTGTAATCCAATACACACTAAACAGGTAATTGACAGCACAATCGAAAATATTTTTAAACGGTACAGTTGTAAATCGCAAGGCACGGTAGAGTATTTGGTTCAAAAAACAGTCTATTGTTAATCAGCACATTACACATTTTAGTATGTGAAGCATCTCGTTAAGTAACATGGAAGCGTGCTCATAAATAAGGCGAAAATCGGAAACAAACAATAAAAAGTAAAGTTGATTGACAGTAAATTCCTTCAAGTAGTTGCGAGACAAAAGTTTCACATTCATTTCGCGCATACACTACGATATATTTTAGTGTAACTTAGTTTTAAACCCTCAGAATGGGTTAACTTCCTTACTCATACGACAAAGTGGTTGAAGCAATATAGGACATGATGTCATATATGAGCCTGATACTTATTGATGGAATTAATGGTAATAACCAAGCTCAAACTTACAACTAACTGAACGCTAATCGTTAGTACGGAACTACCGATAGCTCAAGTAACAATGTTTCGTGTGTAACACAAAAGACTTCAAATAAAACAAAAGTAGTAAAAGACAGTTGATAACTTGTCAGTTGTTCTCCATTCTGAAAGCGAAATGAGCCTTTAAAGTCATGTTATTCATCACAAGTGAGATCAATTATAATTGTGTACACTATTACCACAAAAACCATTTGTCAAGGATTATATATTTTTATTTTCTTTAAGATCTGGATATGTTTGTATCAAGTCTTGTTAGCCAACCATTCGGATTTGCACTATGACTGCAGTATGGGACACAGAAGAGCTGCCTTGTTACGACTAAGATGCCACCTGACTGAAGGCAAACTGGACATACTACCCGTTTTGGTAGATTTGCGACGATTTTTGGAACAACTCAGCCTTGGAGACAGCACCGCTGGTGCGGGAAATTCATCTGGCAAAGTGGATCTATGTCTAGTTGAACTAATTCCTGAAATACATGAAAGTGTATGCAAAAAGTGAGCGAATTTCTACGTCGCGCTGTTTCATCTTAGCATACCTGCATAAGCAAAGTATGAAACTACAGTTTCCGGAAGTTGTCAGTTTCCCTAGTATTCTGCATTTGTTATCAGACTATAACTGTGCATTTTTCATTTCCAATTTTGAATTTCAGAATGCACCCAACAGCCTACTGTTAAATTATTATTTAGAAGACTTAACAAAAGCTGTTAAGCTGAAGATGCTTATTGCACATAAAACGAATACAACCATTTGCCAACGGTATGCAAATAATGAACTATCAACCTTGGAAGCGTATTACTTACACAGATCACTTTTTCATTTAAGGTACACGAAGAAATGGAAGCAGTTGTGTTCAGATTTCCGCAAATTTACCGAGTCGGAGCGTGGTAGGAAGGCAGCACAAAGAGCAGCGACCCAATGGTCAGAAATGTTTTCGGAAGAACATTTAGAAAAATTATTTTCACAAATAGAAGACAATTCACCAGGCAGCAGCGGCAACCCCTATGGAGAAGCACCTCGATGTGTGGTGTGTGGAGAGAAAGCCATGAAACGGTGTTCCCGCTGCCGACAAGAATGGTACTGCAGGCGGGAATGTCAAGTTAAACACTGGCCAAAACATAAAAATGCTTGTGATCTAGTAAATAACGCGTTCGTTGATAAAATGGAATAAACCTGTTTGGAAGTTTGCCGTCTTCATTCTTGTTTCTTCCCAGCTGTAGGCTTAAATATCAATTTTGACGAACAAAACAAGCCCCCAAAAAACGGACAATGTCACATAATAAGTAATCTTAAAAGTGTATTAACGTTTTATGTGTAACCTTGACATCTGTCGAACAGCCAAGACGGACTGGAGACACTTAGGATGGCTGAAGCCTCTTGAATAGGTAGCATGGTGTACAAAGCAGCAGAGTGGAGTAACAGGATACCCGTGCAAAACCTTACCGAGTACCATGCCACAATATTACCATTACGTACCGTTCAGCAGTGCTAATGAGTAGTAAAATAGGAACTTTTGACAAAATGGTGTACGCAGTGAAACGAGTGAAAACCACCAGTCCTTCGAACTGGAAACAAAGAACGACAATCGAAAACGAATTCGTCGGTGAAGAATTCTAACAAACAAGCTGGTCCAATGGGTTGGTCAACGATGCTGAGACATGTCAGTCGGTCAAAATACTGTACGCATTTGTAGTGGGATACTCTTACATTTCTCGTAATCGGTGTTTGGTAATGAACAGCCTCCCCGGCCAATCGTCTTTGTGGTCGCAACAGTATGTGTGATATTGTATAGGACTCCGGGGCGCTGAACAGGAATTTACTAAACAGTTACCACCGCCTACAATCATCTGTTCCCAGTCATCTACTTAGCAAGCCTGCTTATCATGTACCCACTTTAAACGGAGAGTTCCCCACCTATTCTGCAACCCAGGAAGGAGACCGGTATCACTCAAGCGGTCAGCTGTGTCCGGAGTATGAATAATCATAGCATGATATTACGAATGGGTCGAGTAGTAGCGTGTATTTACGCCTGAAACAGATGAGTTGCGTGACAGAACCAAAAACATGCCATGGTATCATAAGACAATGTGGTATTTTAAGTTCATGCTTTCAAAATAGACAACAGCTGCAAAAACACAGCCAAGCAAATTCGGAAATAAGTTGGAACAACCAGCAAACTATAGTTGACCAATGCCCATAGTACCATATTACTATGGCAAGTCAACGGTGGCTATTCCTACTCGTGTACCGTCAAGGGCAACCAAGTCGATCGAACTGTCCCAAAGCTCTGGCATGACGCTATCAATGAGACAATTAGTCAAGCGAAAACAAGTGTCTAGTTGAGCTTTCGATCAAAAGCAAAGTTTATATGGCAAAGTGGCAGAAAGATATGGAATTTCTTATCCAATACTGACCTTTACAGTGTGTAATAGCAAACCTGAAGAAACGTTAAACAATTCATCCAATAGATGAACAAGCAGCATGTGAAAGTATGCCCGTAGCGACACTCCTGATGAAGAGTGACTTGATCATGCGCTGCAAAAACAGCCATTAGATCCGTGCTGCCATGATATCACATCACTTGTACCGATGCCTATAAATGCATGAAATGTCTTGTGCGCTTGGGGGCACAAATCTCATTGTGCAAAAGAATAATAAAACGAACGTCCTTGTACAATTGGCCCCTCGATAAAATACCTAGGTCTGAAAATGCCTCACACTGGTGAATACCATCCTTATATTCAGGATCTAAGCTCTATAGCGATATCGCCTCCAAAAAAGTGCAACGTTGTGAAAAATGACTGGATGACCATGGTGCAATGAGAGGATTGAACTGAGAGGTGTGATGCAAATGCAACAATCACCGCTGTTTTGGCAGGCACAACCGACCAATCGATTGATCGATGCAAAGCTGCACGCTTATGAGACTACATATTTATAAAGTGCTAACAGCCCATGATTGTATCTTAATTCCGAGTTTGCATGAGTCACAAAAGATTCACATACCAAAATGGACGTCAAATAATTGCAGTGAGGCAAGGAAAGTTGTAAGAAAAACAGCCTCCAATGTGCCGCATTATCTTCACATGGTATTCAAATGCTTACGTGCGATAGTATGTTGTTTACCCAAAAATAGGCACATTTCAACTGTTGAAACTTAGACACTTGGAAATTTCACGTGCTGAGTCTTTTCCATCCTTCTGTTTCCATGTTTACTTTTCATTTACTTCCTCAGTTATACACATACTCCATCTCATGCCTGTATAACAGCAAAGCAGTAACGTTGGCTACTGATGTTATAGACAACCACGACGTCAACGTGACAAGTTCAACAGCCCCAGATGAATACCGTTCGTCTGTAAGATGTCACAATGCTACTAGGTTCACAGTCAGAGGAAAAACCAAAGGTCAATAACCATCAGCCGTAGTGCCCACGGGTACGGCTCAAAACTCAAAAGGATGATGTTACATGACAGTGCACCTCAAGTTGGCGGATAAGGATTGGTTAACAGAGTCACTAGCGCTGGGAATATCGGCACGTCCTTCGCGATTGAAAAACAAGTGTGTTGTAGGCGATGTGAGAAAAGTGATCGCTGCAAAAAGGAACAATGACCTAGTGAGTGATACAGAACTGGAATCCCATAAAAGCAATTAACCATTGTCTGAGAACAAATCAACGTTAAAGACTACTGAGTAAATATATCGTAACTCCAGAAAAATCAAACTGTTAAATGGATGCTCCCCGTGATGTATGTGTTACTGATCACTAAACATAGTTGACAGTCCACACAGGCTTTATAGGCGCAGATGACAGATCAAACTAACATTGAAAATGTCACATCCAGCGGTTTAAGTATCAGAACAGCCAAGCATTCGTGTGAAACCAGCACCATAGGTTAGGGTACCAGCATTCATAGGCTTGGAAACAGTAAATAGTATCAGAATACAGAACTGCAGGATGTCTTCAATCATTTATGCACCCTAGACAACTTTGGAACAGACACTCCATCAAGCCGCGTTGCAAATCCAAGAGGGAACGTATAAAACTGAGTAATCCATCACCTTTACGTCACCAGACGTTTATTGTCATATGACACAACAAGTCGCACACAGACGACACTGTCACGCTGTCCGAACCCAGATGGACCCTGCCGAGATTAACCTCAGCTGCATTGGCTCACTGGGAACCCAGCAGTTTTTCAGTATAAAGCTCCGCACAAAAACAGACTAACGCGTTCTTTCTAGTATCGTTCACGCTTGACACAATGCAAATACATAAGTTGTTACCAACGTTCGTCTTCACAATGTTAGGAACAAACGCTTACAAACGGGCGCGTGTTAAATTTGGGTGCCGCCTAATGCGCATTTAGCTGACGGAATATGCCCACGTGATGGGATGGTTCAAAGTACCGCTTGCTGATATACGACCTACCATTTGGAATGGTATTAATGCAACGCAGCTGCACAGTTCCAATGAGTTCATTATCAAATTTTTATCCATTCTAGCCTGGCTCTGCCGCAATCCTTTCTGAGTGCTCATAATTGGAGAGTAATAATGGGCCCGTATATGTGTAATCTGTGTCATCATATCCCATATTTTCAAACGAGGTTGAATTTGGTACCACAAAGTAACCAAGATAATGAAGGTGCCTTTTCTTTCGAGATATATTCTTTCCCTTGAAAGATACACGGCGACAGTCGCCTTGCAAAGAAAGACAGTAGTCAAAGAACACAAGGAACTTCATGCAGCCTTGATCTCCTATAAGAATTTTTGGCCTACTCCACGAAGTGCTATGGATACCCAAATTAGGAAAACTTGTCCGCCTGGTCTACCCTTATAAGAATCACTCCCCAGCGAGAATTCTTACGTAAATAACTATCTGAATGATATCGAAAATTTGGACATGGAACCCCACCCATACTTGATCGCAGCCTTCGTATTCACATAAGCCTTTAGTCTAGCCCACTTCGAAAAGAAGTACTAGACTCGAATTTCGCCCTTGTTAGAGCTCATCAGCAGTGCATATCCTTGTCGGGATAGGAGTTTACACTCTGACCCTCGTGCTTGTGAGACTTATGTGTTAACCGCAATCTCACAATAGGCATGACCAAATAATCATCCCCAAACTTTCACCACTGATTCAAACCATGCTCAGTTAGTTCAATGAAAAACAGTAACTTCAACCTAACCGAGAAGTCCTGATCACGGGTTTCTCGACTGGATAGAACAGAATGATTCTAGTCCCTCTCCTTCCGAGATGACCGGGCAAGCTGAACACTATTCATACAAGGTTGTGGTTGAGCGTTTTAATTTGATTACTCGGTCATGCCTATTGTGAGATTGCGGACGTTGTGGTTAACATGTTAGTCTCACAAGCACGAGGGTCAGAGTGTAAACTCCGATCCCAACAAGGATATGCACTACTGATGAGCTCTAACAAGGGCAAAATTCGAGTCTAGTACTTCCTTTCGAAGTGGGCTAGACTAAAGGCTTATCTGAACGCGAAGGCTGTGATCAAATGTGGGTGGGGTACAATTTTGAAATTACCTAAATTCCCGAACCTTCACTAATGATATGGAAAATAATACCATTCCAACACGTAATACACAAACAACTAGGTTCGTGTCGGACTACAACGTATCCTCTTAGAGTAAATACCGCAATGACCAAACAAGACCCCTTCTCCGGTGAATGGAGTTATTCGTGGACACAAGAGTTCACGACAACCAAAGAGCACATGTAGCGCTTTTTTATTGCAGTCGGCCAGTCATCCGCCTTAAACAACAATCGAATAATGAATTTCTCCAAAGTAAAGATATTACAAAGCTCTTCATGGTAACACATTTTCGCTCTGTCAACCGATACTTTAACCAATAAAACAGGTGTTGTACTGCTGGAAACAGTTAACTGCAGGCAATTATCTATCAAATAAACCTTACGGACTACACAGATAATACGGGGAAATACATTTTCGACCCCTCAACGTGCTCCTAAGTGTGATGTGACTGATACTTACAAGGCAGATACTCAAAATGGACTTCATTTAGATTCAGGCATACCTGAGCACCTTTCACTAAAAATGAAGTGCAAACCACCTACGCGCGGCAATGGAAAATCATAAAATAAGCTGAACACTGAATGAACTCAACTCTAGACGGCCCGAAAAGCGGATTACCTATGAGACTATTCAATAAGACCAACTCCACCGATCGACCTGACGATAAGAAAAGTCCCATTAGGTGTCAGTCAAGACCATCTGTGTCATCTTCACACAACTCGCAAGCGCATCATTCCGCAGTTACCGGTATTTGTTACGCGACCGACGTACAGCGGAGGACAAAAAACGGATTAGTAAATCCCCCAAATGAAGTGTTTCAAACCGTTTTGCCCGTCTCACTGTATTCTCCGTTATAAACGACGCTGACGACAGTCCGCCCCAATGGGTCTCACATTATGAGAGAACGTGCATTCAAATCCGGTCGTAAAACGAATTACATAGGCTCAAAGGTGAGGACATAATAGCATAAACGTAAAAGCGCTTCCAATAATATATATATATACATATGTATATATATAACAGATGAAAATCACACGGAGTGGTAAACGTGCTACAATATTGGAAGGAGAAAAAGAATTATATAAGGCAAAAAATAGGAGAATGATGTAGAGGGAAGAAAAATACAATGATGCAACGCGGGCGCCAGTGATTTCAATTGTTCGCAATATCAAACAGCGTCCTCAAAAAGAGATGTTCATAGATCTTCGGACCCCAGCCAGGAGGCTGAGAACGCACCACTGAAACACGCTACAGTGTGACTGTCTTCACAGCCCAAACCCACGTCATACGTTGACCACCAGGTTTCCGCATCCAACCTGACCCACTACCCGCAAACAAGGCACGGAGTGGCAGGTGGCGAGTTGTCACCATCATCATCAGCAGCATACTAGCCATGAGTCTGACCAGAAGGTACTTTGGTTCTGGCCGCCGCCCACCTTAACAGTGACATGGAATATCCTAGATGAAAACGCTACCAAGCAGGTTGAAAATTATTAAAAGAAGTCTAAACTAAAGAACTAGAAATGGTATGAATGCAGGAACGTCATTAACTGCGACACACCGCCATCTCGCATAGCATCTCTGACCAGCGGTTTGAATGATTACTGGGACCCCATCCAGGCAGGTGACACCCACTCACTTTGCTCAATTCAGTAGTCAGGGTCTTCATACTTCGTGACCACGTTGCTGACTGACCACCATGTGGTTTCGCCCAACTGTTGGTGGTCCCAGTATATGATGTCCGGTACGGTAAACGCACAGCTGGCATACGGAGTACGTGACCTAGCCATCGTGAGCTATGCACCGTGATTAGCCGATCAAGTGATCGCGCATCCCGAGCGTTCCGGAATACGCGTCGGCGAACTGCCACATTACTTACACGATCAGTCCATTTAATGCGAGCTAACTGGCAGACACAGCGACACTCAAACACAGCAAGCCTGTTGATATCTTCCTTGCGAACTGGCCACGTTTCCGAATCATGGAGCAAAACAGAACGTACATAAACATCATATACTCTTCCTTTAAGCGACAACCGAACGTCTTTTCGACGTCACAGATGACGTAGTTTGACAAAGGTAACTCGTGCCTCGTTGATATCTCATTAGCAACATTACAGGCTGACGACATAGTGTTACCCAAGTATGTGAAACTGTCCACAGTCTCAAGCGGATTACCTTCAATAAAGAGTTGGCACTCGTGAAATGGGGCCAAGCCAATGAACTCTGCGAGACGGGCTCACTTTGCCCAGGAATCGACTACAGTCTGTCTTTCCTGAAGACCCGTCGGCGAACTGTCACTGCTGACAAGGTGTTCCCTCCACAGGCCGTTAATGCTTCGGAGCAACTGTCTCGCGGATGGACCAGGTTTCTCAGTCGTACAAGAGGATCGCCTTACACTGGCGTTGTACACACGGTCTTTCATAGAAAGACTGAGACCATATCTACATCAAGTATGGCATTACTCGGCAAACGCCACCTGAGCCTCAGCTATGATTTATGGTCTCATCAGACATTCCACCGGTGCTAATGTGGCCCTCAAGGCGCACGAACTTCTCCACTACCTCCAATGGCACACCACCGAGGGTGAAAACAAGCGAAGAGTTATGCCAATCTTGCAACAGTACATTGCACTTATTAGGTGCAAAGGCCCTATCAAACTTGCGTCTGCAGCTTCTAGTGTGTTTATTACGTTCTGGGTTCCCTGTGAACCCTCACAGATAAAGGCGACGTCATCTATATACTGTGTCTCGAAGTCAAATGTCCCGGAGCAAATCCATACCATTTTCTTCGCAGTCTGTCAGAATACACTCAAGGATCTCGTCTACTGCAAATCTGGATAAGAAAGGGGAGGCTGACAACCTTGTTCCACCCCAACTAAGATGCGCAAAGTTGGCGTGTATAGTGTTATAAGACATAACCCGACCCGAGGTCTGACAGAAAATGGTGGCCAGAATGTTCACTTACTCCTCTGGTACA
The DNA here is from genome assembly GCA_014338405.1 of Paragonimus skrjabini miyazakii. Classification (NCBI taxonomy): domain Eukaryota; kingdom Metazoa; phylum Platyhelminthes; class Trematoda; order Plagiorchiida; family Troglotrematidae; genus Paragonimus; species Paragonimus skrjabini miyazakii. Next base: position 14,820 of record JTDE01001379.1, on the reverse strand, counting down.
CCCTCGATTGGCAATTTCAGAGTGTAAGTCTGTCAACTGAGTCAAAGACAAAAATTAATGGCCTTCTATAAAAAACTGCGGAATTCAGATGTCTGGCGGAGTGTGAAGATGTGGTCAATGCAGCCACAGCCAGGGTGAAAAAAAGCTTGCTCTTCACAGACATGTTGCTTGCGCGTTTCGCTTAGTCCACGGTTGGAAGCAAGTTCAAAGCAACAGGAATCAGATTAATCTCTCTATGATTTGCACACGCAGTGTGTCAGTTCTTTTCGAAAATGGAAAGGATGTTAGCCCAGCCCGTCATGTGGAACGACTTCAGTGACCCAGAGATTTTGGAGCAGAACCGTCAGTTCTTTGACGAAGGCTGGGACTCCATATACAAAAAGGGCAAGAGGGAGTTCGTCTGGACCGGGTATTTTGTTGACACTTAAGGAACTCGATGCCAAGTGAGACTTCTGTTCCCGACGGCGATGAAAAGTCAACAGACCAATGAGCACAAATAGAGCCCGAAGGTGTCGTTAGTTGCGTGGGTGGCCAGGTAAACTACTGTTGGAAGCTCTCAGGTCAGCGTCATAAGCGTCGTTGCAGGTCACGAATAGTCTCACCACCGGCTTCATAGACTTTGCTCACATTTGGCTTTCTGTTACCCGTTGCCCGCATTAGATGGAAAAGATTTTGAGAGTTCCCGGCATCAGCGACCTGTTCCAATTCGACAGCGCGTCGTGTCCACCAGGCCTCGCGAACCTCTCATAGTTGCTTCCGGAGTTACAAGCTAGTAGCCCTGCAGGTCGAGTCGTACTCGCTGTTGGGCAGATTATTCGACTAGCGTCGATAAATTCCAGTGATTGCATGAAGACAGTGACTGGCAGTTAAACGAGCAGTAGTACTACGAAGCAGTACCACACTTACCCACTATGTCGTACATGTGCCTAGTGTGCTTCAAGGTCCTCCTAGACTATAGACAAGAACTCTCTGGTAAGTGTACAGTAATTGTACCTCTGTTCATTTAGAAACATCAATTTGATTGACGATGAAACGGTCCCCGCCAAAGCCCAGAGCAAACTCTGCACACACTAGTGCACGACCGGAATCCACATAAATGCTCAAGATAACGTGCAATCTTGAAAACACTCATGCCAGAGAGAGTTAATGGCCATCTGGTTAGTCTGTATTCACGAGTGACTAGGTGATGAAGGTCACCAGGCGGTACACTGACATCTAAAATGCACATATATGACAGCCTTCAGGGTTGACGTTTTCCGTCATTTCGTAGTTGCAGAAACCTAATACGAATGAAAAACAAGAAAAAATCTCCACAGTAAAAAGGAATATGTTTATTATTGGAGTTGACACGGAGCATACTATTTCGCGCAATTAAATGTAGTCCACTTCCACCTGGTTTGCTTTCAATCAAATGATTAAACAACTACACCATTTTGTTTCAAGTCTTTAACCGAGTGATTCTTGGACCTGTCAAATTTGGGAGTAATGCTACCTTGGCGTAGTAATCAAGTTACTGTGTCGCGTTGATTCTCGGAAATATGCTGACCGGGGTTCTTGTCATTTCGGGTACAACCTTATCAGAAGGACTAACAGAGAACTGCTACACGAAAATTCCATACGTTTATAGAACTGTTACATTACTGGTAGCAAGTGTGGTGCTCAAAATGTAAGAGGCGACAACGTAAGTAACCGAACTGGCTTCATCCTTGTAGCAGTGTCTTTCGGGCAAGGAAAAAAACAGGTCGGAAAAGATCGACTTGAGGGGTGTACTAGTTGACTATAACCAACGGCATATTGTGTGATGAGGCCGAAGCACATCTAATACTTCGCAGAAGCAGAAAGCAAATTTGAATACACCTACTGAGCGCAGTAGCACTCGGAAACCTACACCGCGAACCCATTTACTACAACCCAGGTTGGGATAATTCTAATCATCATCATCATCATCATCATCATCATAGACAGCAATACATCAGTGGTTCACACTGATGCTTAACTGCCACACAACCATGAAGAAGAAGAAACAAACCCTGTTTAGGAAGAGAGAAGAAAAAAGAGGGAGGGGAGGG
>JTDE01001378.1:127815-143361 GCA_014338405.1 Paragonimus skrjabini miyazakii | reverse complement strand
TTGCTACCGTAGTAAAAGCGACCGGATAACTTTGTTAGTGGGTTTCTCTATGTCTTGTTTTGTTGCTATTATCTCTGCCATCTCGATGAGAGGCCGGTGGGACGTTTAGCACTTCACTGAATCTACTTATATTTTGTAATCTGATCATTAATAGTTCTATCTCGTTCACTAACAACCATCACCCGCCCGCCAGCGGCGTGCTGATCTTTGTTCTTTTGGTGAGTCCTGTTGGTTTTCACTGTCATTGTTTACCTCTATTAGAAAGTCTATTCATAGGGTCAGTTCAAAGCCTTTGTGCATTTTCTGTTTATAACTATTGAAAGTTTATAACTATTGAAAATGTTTACATTCAATAATAATTGCGAGATAACACTAAGATTCGTTCAGGTCAATTAGTTGATTTTACACAGGTGTTTAATGTACTCTGGTGTTCACGATATCCATCTTCCCTATCGTTTCTGTGTAGCCGGTCTAACCGAGTGAAGTAATGGACAATTGTGCGGGCTGATAATAATCGATGGGTTGTGTACACTAGCCGTTTCGTAGTGAGTGCCACATATATCCTTCAAATTTTCCTCTGTTGCTTCTACACGGTTTATTGTGTTTTGGGCACTGTTTGTCACCATTTTTATACGCTTTACTTGTATGATCATAACTTCTGCTCAGGTTAGAGTTTACGGTAAACTGTCTGACAGTTTCAGCACCAGGAGCGACGTACGTCAAGGCTATTTACTTTCACTACTTTTGTTTAATTTTGTGATTGACGATACGATGGAGGATTGTCTCCGATATTCACAAGATGCCGGCGTAGACCTCCTACCTGGTGAAGGACTGACTGATCTTGATTATGCTGATGAAAGGGTGTTGCTATTTGACGACTTTCAGGCAGCACAAACAAGACTAAACACAATTTCGCGTTCTGCTAAGTACTTGGGAATGCGCTGTACGGTCTCGAAATGCAAAGTGCTTCTGCAAGATTGCTGCGATTACGTAGGTTTAATGTTAGTTAATGAAGCCATGGAGGTTGGAGACCGGTTTGTATACCGGAGAAGCTGCATCAGCGGTGGCGGGGTTGTAGGAAATGAAATGGAAGCGCGTATTTCCAAGGCTGAGGCGTTGTTCGCTGATCTGAGACACGTATGACGACAGAGAGGTATTTCTTTTAAGCTTAAGGGTCGCATGTGTCAGACAACATTGAGGGCTGTATTACTTTACGGCAGCGAAACCTGGTCGCTCAGGATAGAGGATGTGAGCCGTCTTCAGGTGTTTGACCACCGATGTCTGTGTTCAATCGCTCGCATCGGGTGGCACCAGCGAGTAAGCAAGGAGGAGGTTAGGAAGCGGGTGTTTGACATTGATTGTTAAACAGGTTCTTTTGTTCAGTCACTATATTTTCACAGACTTGGTTGGTTAGGTTATATATTGTGGATGCCAGATAGTCGTTTGCCACATTGAGCACTCTTTGCGGACGCTTCGGCCGACTGGCGTGAGGTGCAAGGTGGGCAGATGTAGACCTGGCGTAGAAATCGTTCACGGAGGGGTTGGTCTGGTATGCAAGGAAACCATCGGTGCCATAGGTCGTGGTGACATGACTATATGGCGTTGCGATGTGTGCGGCCGCGAATGCGTTGGTCGTTTGGGATTAGTAGATCACCAGCTTACTCATAGTGCACCGTCGGCGAAGAGACGACGAGTACGTTAGGCTCAGGTAGGTCATATCAGCATATCCACTGTATTTTTTGTTAATGATTGCATCGACCAAGACCATGGTCGTTAGGCAACTAATCCACTCCTCTTTTTAGAAACTTGGGTGTCTGTGATCTTTTACCCATTCTTTTCTTGAGCTTTGTTGGTGTATTAAATGATGAATCGTTTGCCTGATCTTTCCGTAGTTCAACTTTGGGTTTTGTTTTTCAACTTTATCCTCTCTGAACTGCACTAACATGCACTCGTATACTGAAATGCTTCTTGTATTACATTTTACATAACTTTCTTCTTAAGTATAGATCTTGTCATTGCTGTCTCTGTCTCTGTTTATTTTCCGAGAGATAAGGGTTTCCTTTACATGCTAGCCATTCAATTGGCTAACCAGCACTGGCTGGCTGGACAAAAAAGCCTCACTCACACACCTACTGGTCTTATTCCTTCGGGTTTACACCGGATACGTGGAGTGTGAGTGGAACCGCAAGTGGTTCAGCGCAAGCCACTTGCGGTGACGGTTTAAAGTGCAGGCATCTTTTGGCTTCGGTCATTGTGACAGGCTAATCCTTTTCGGATGCCGCCAACCATGTACCTGGGTGACAAACTTGTAGTCTTACCGACACAATCATAATTGACAACGTTACATCAGTCTTTGATACCTATCGTCTTAGTTTGGGGGCATGAAGTGGTAATTTGTTCATGAAACCCTTTCTAAATTTCAACACTATATCAGATTTGGACACCATTAGCGACAATCGGTAACAGTTGACTGCTACTGAAAGGCGACACAGAACTGTTAATCAACATACGTCAATGAGTGCAAAAGGAAAAGCATAAACACTGTATTTCCTCAACAGTGTGTTATGGCGATAATTTTTTCTCCGAATGCCGAATGATAAGAGACTGTGTTGATGAATACAACAGACCTGCAGGTAGTTGGAGGCCCAACTGTAAACTAACAAATTCTTCATGAAACTTAAGATACGTCATGCTGTTTCCAAGTTTTTTCGCACCGTTTTCGAACTGTTACCTGACGTCACAAAGCCGTATTGAAAAACCCTAAACAACGTATAACATTTCTTAGTTTTATGGTCTCGTTATCGACTTGTGTAGCCGTGTCCTGTTGCCATCGAAAACTGTTGAAGAGTCCTTAAAAATGTACACCACAAGAAGCACTGCATTCACGTTTGTATCCAGAGAACCAGCGGTCGACAGTTAAACTTACTTTCATACTCCCTACGCGGGCTGTAAATTATATATTGACGTTATTGGATTCCACTAGCGAGAAATGATTACACCTTCGTAATTGGCACTTACCTTCAGTGTCACACAAATTTATTGCCCTAATTTGGGCTGATTTAAGTTGAAAATATACAGCTCTGTGGTATCTACTCTACAATATATCACTGCGGACAAAAAGAGGAGGTTAGTTTAGCGAGATGGTAGTCGACAGTAAGGTTTCTCATGTTCTTCATTTCAGCCAGCCGACTGGCTCTAGCAAGTATGCAGATTTGTCTGTTGCTGCTGGGGGTATGCTGTTCTATTGGCAAATCAGCAATATCGTTACGCAAAAGAAAAATGACATAAAAGCATCTGTGTAATCCGTTTATTCACAGAACGTGCTCGAAATGTTGTCCTTGGCTTTACTTACACAACAGCATTCTCCTTAAACATGGCGATAGCGCATGTTGCATTTCGAGAGTATAACCACTTTTAACACTCTTACGGCTTATGGACGTCCCCTGTTGACTCCATGTTCGAGTTAGCCCTGAAGGAAAACGATTCGATGGAGTAATGTTTGGCGATCGTGGGGCCCAGTTCCTTGGTTCACCGCGATCAAACGTTTCGTCCACATATTCATACATCCAATGCCATTTTGTTGAAACCAAGGGCATTCAATAATTTCACTTTTTCAACTTTGGGCAGCATTGTACCGCAGCATTTGGCGTCAGTAATGCCCTGGTTTGTAAATGACTACTCAAGCAAAGATCCCGTGTGTATTGGAAAAAGCCCGAAAATCCATGTTCCAGCAACCCCGTTTATACTAGAAGCTTTGGATTTGCTGACGTTTGATTGGGGCAAACTACTTTGAGTTATTGTTGCACCAGAAGTTCGGTTTCTGTAAGACTCTATTTGGGCACAATATTGCTTCGTCAGTAAGTAGCTAATTGTCATGTACAAGATGACATATGCTTGTCTGCATCGACAACCGAGACTCCTGTAATCGGGCCTCCCCGATGCTTGTATCTTTTAAATATCCTGAATGCAGAAGGCTTTAGTATGTTGCCTTGAGTGAGCTGATGAGTCCTCCTTTGAAACTTACTTGTTACACTTCACAATCTTTCGTTGATGTCCGCGGTAGACCACTTATCTGCAAGTCATGAATACTTCCCGGAATCTGCTCGGTTACCTGTCAGAAGTAGACTCCGTGCAGTCCATTTGGTGTGCTCCATCAGGACCGTCTGTTGGCGCCAAACCCTCCATTTCACGGACTCCCTAAACTAGTTGATGGCTGTGCAAATGGGCTGTGTTAATGTGTCTGGACAGGGATATCACGAAATCAGTGTGTTTTATGTTCATTCTGATGGCCTTAGGAAACCTCATTTTTCGGAAAACATGTGCTTCCTTCGTTCCCCGTTTGCTCTACAGCTATTTCTGCATCTACACCCGAACAGTGAAAACCGTTGTATGTTTGTGGGTTCCTCGGCGACCTTGTTTTTCATCCGTTCAATCTAGCACAATACATCGTCTTATCTCTCTTTACCAACGTCAAATCCTCATCAGTACATGAAACGTCGTTGTGTTTTTCACTTTCCTCGCTCGCGAATAACTTCTTGAGTGTTTTTCTTGATCACTCTATCCTCTTCGCCTCCGACCATTGTCATTGCAAGACGAGCGTGAACGTGCAGCCTAACATTTTTACTTACCCACTTAACTGGCTATTCTTAGTCTAGTTGGCTGCCTACACCCACGCACTGTTCCCGCCATATTTTCCTGACACTGGACTTTCCGCCATATGTGTGTATGCGCTACATAAACTAAAATTTATGCTCACATAGATTTTTGTGGGGTAAAAATTTCGTCTGCACGTTTGTTTTTAATCGATTAAAGATCGCCGGCTGGTTATTGCTTGGCGTACTCATCTACTAGCGTTCTGTTGTCCACTACTGATTTCCTCGGAATAGCCCGGTTTCCATCCCTCAATTCAGTTGTACACACACCAAGATCGCCAAAGCTGTTTTCCGTCCATGAACGTGCTTACCTCCATCGAATTGTTGTAGGCTATCCATTTTAGGTTATGTTGATTTTTTGGTCGGCTATCGTACACGGAAACGATCACAATGATGTTTTAGTGTCGCGGATACCTATGCTTAATTTTATATCTATCACGCGAACGGAAAATCTTGTTCATACTGGTTGAATCTGATCAGCAGTTAGACATTTCGCTGAGTTCTCAATGGAATTGAACTGGTTTGGTCAACTGAAAACTTAGTACCGAGTGCCATATGCAGATATTGTAAATATTTGTCTTCCTCTGGACTACGGGCCTTATGATCCACTGTTCCTCTGCCTTGTGACGTTGCAGTGAATCGTCGAACTTATTTGTGTAAACACTCGTTTTTTTCTGAGGCGTCTTTTTATGTACAAACGTTTAGAAAACGGAGTTGGCGAAGACCATATTGTAAATGATGTTTTTCGTTCGAATTACACCAAGCCGTTCGTTTGTTCTCGTGCATTGCTCGCCACGCGGAGAACTTATCACCCATACATAATTATAAAACCAACAGTCATGTAAACAGAATACTTCGATGAACTTGATACTGGAGTAATCTGCTACTCATGCATCACTTTTATGTGCGTGTGTCACATTACTGGGTGTGATTTTTTGATTACGTTAATGCAATTTTCGATTGTTGGAGTTGGCGCAGTATGTTTCAGTGCATTTCAAAAGAAATGAGTAAACATGACGTTTAGTTGATTACACTTGTGTTATTCTATCAAGATACGAAGGTTAATGTCCAATCCAATTGTTAAAGACGAAATGGAAATGTGACATGATTCTAAATATTTCTCACATCATCGGCAAGCTGCAAACGCTGCTTATTTTTTTTCATGCGCAACAGGATAATACCATTGTACAATTAGTTAGGTAGCTGAGATTATTTCTTCAGTCGCATTTGTCTACAGACCTATTTTATTCAGATATGTTCGTCTTTTGCTCATTGTTAGCATGACTTCATTTATCATTGCGCTAGTGTATCTGTAACTGAATGCTCGGGCTTGACGACTTCTTCAAAGAGCGGTGCATCGTACGCGATACTGCAGGCAATCTAGAGAAAACGGAGCTTGGACAAGCCTCTAGAATTTGTACCGATGGTTAACCAACTAATGCCTTCACTATATGCTTACTATGGGTGCGCCTCTCAGGTTCCACCTCAGTGGCCCATTGTCGGCTACTAAAAACGCAAACCGAACCATCTTGTACCGTGCTTTAGTGTCAGTCATATGAACAAAGTGATTACCAGAACTTATTCATGAGGGGTTTCCTCCTAGGCTCATTAGGGCTCGGCTCATGGAAATGTGTGCAACAGGCGCTACTGGACGTTGTACTGAAAATCCTCAGATTGGGTTATTGGATGCAAAAATGCAGTCTTCGGTTCGTGAATGAATGTAAGTTAAGATAGACCCAATGCTTAAATGCAGGTCAAGGTTACACAGTCTTTTCTTGTCGACCTCGACGTGGATCTGCATGAGCAGTTCCACGGTTCCCGGCCAATATCTCGATGTCCTGAAGGCGTTTTGTAAGGTATCTTGTTAGCCGAATAATTAAACTGAACTAGATAGTTACCAGTTACACTTACTAATAACGGTTATCAACTGTGTGGTGGTTTGTTTCACTTAATTTGTCAATATTACTAACATATAGTGTTTACCATCAGCGGGGAGATGGCGCACGCAAAATTCGATTTTAAGATAACGGTAGCTCGGTTTTAAGTTTTGATATAGTAGCCACTTGAACGGTGGTTTGTGCTGTGTAGGCTCTCTCGTGCGTTTTTGACTGATCACTAATGATGACGTTCTGAGTATTATTCATACTTGTTATCGTGTGTCGATTAACGACACTTTCATGCACCTGCTACTTGTATATTAATTTTACAGACTGAATTCTTGACCAGCTATATCAAACATCCTCTCATTCCATTTCATCGTTGTCGGCTTTCTAGAACACGCACCAAGGATTTCGCTGCTCCTTGATGTCCAGCTTGGAACATATCGATCATATTCCTTTGCCGGCAATATGTAGGCTATGCTGAGCAAGTTTCAGTCGAGCAGACTGGTTTGTACGGAATGCGCTTCCCACTTTCAAAGCTTGAGGTGCTGTATAAGAATTGGGGTATTCCCATTGCCTATTTACTGAGGACAGTTGACTCAACTGTAAACCGTTTCGCATATCCGTATAACATCATTTCGTCAGTTTGCGACATTACTAAGGCGGTATCCATGAGGACAGCGATGACCAGTGTTGTCTTTTTTCGTCGGGAGAATACCTCCACCTCTTAAACCACGACGTTGACTGGCACGCAACATATTATATAATGTTTCCCCAAACTGGTCAGGAGCTGTCGCGGTAACTGGGGATCAAACCTTGCAATTGAATAACTGGCGGTTGGTGCCGTTACCACTGGTCTATCGCAAGGAGATGTCTGTCTATAATTCCAAGATCAACAATTAAAATTGTATAGGCTTTGACGAACGTATGAGTGCCTAACTTTGTTCACCGAAATCATCAGCAATTTGAGAAGCTCACGAGGTAGTTTGACAACGGCGGGATCGCGGATCATTTATGTTCCGATGATCCCTTACTTAAAATATTTAGCTGTCTTTTTCCAAGTTGAAATGTACGTAGTCGTTTGTGTTGCTGTTTGGAAACGTCCTTTGACTTGACAGCGTGCCGTGGGTAACAGCCCAATGTACCCTAATGGTTGGTAACGCTTCTCACGGGTTTTCAAAATATATCACGTCACATTCAGCGAAAGACCTTCCTACCATTCAGTGTATCCCATGATTCAGTGTGTATGTATGCCAGTAGCTTATCGCTAGATCTGTTTTTCAACATCTGCTGTTGTTATTAGCATCATCTTCACAGGCACTGGCGCTTTAGAGGCTCACTCACAGGCAGGTCTATGTCGACCAATGGAAATTACCGTGAACTATGAGCCTAACTTGTCTGATGTTGCTTCTTTTGGAACCTTTAATTTTCTGCTCCCTAAACAAGATCGATTTGGTCATGCAATTTCTCACTGTACGCAAATCTTGTGCTTGAGAATGATATGACCACATACAATTTATTTAACTTTTTTCTCACCGTTTTCTGACTTTAGGTTTCTCAGTCTGGCCTACTCGTACTATCGGATGAGGAAAAGCGAACCATGCTTGCTGAGGGTTATACAATCCCTACACGGTTGCCTTTGACTAAACAGGAGGAGCGCAATTTGAAGAAAGTGCGCCGAAAAATCAAGAACAAGCTCAGTGCTCAAGAAAGCCGGCGGAAAAAGAAGGAATACGTTGAAGCTTTGGAAAGAAAGTTAGTATGTTTGTATGTAACGCCTTAAAAACCCATTGGTATCCCCCTGCACGGTTTCTTCGAGCAAGGATCAAGCGTTTTGTCGTCCACTGCACCACACAAAATAAGTACTGGTGTTTTTCTGTACAGGAAATATCGGATAGTTAGGGGACTGATATCTATGATATTTCGGGGGATCGTTATGAGAACCAGGACAAGCTGGCAGTTACTGGAACGGAAACTTCCTGTTTGTGAACAGCTGGGTATGCTTTTTTTGAAACAACATCTCGACTTAGAGAACGTCCTCATTAAATGTTGTATGAACACAATTGAGAAGTTTGACCGCTTTGTTTGGCATGTTTCTGACCAGCAGATTGAAAATAACACGGTGTCAAATAATGTGTAATACTGTACGTTCCTACCATCCCAGGTAGCCTTCGCCAAGAGTACTCGTGATGTCGTGCTGAATTCGGCCAATTGATTGAAAACCTGTAATACACAATGACCAGAGTTTTTCGTTCATGTAGAGTTTCACATTGGACCAACAACAACGACATCTACTCGTTCGAATTCCAGTAGCTTACTGATCTTACCTAGGCTGGTCATCTTAACACTATCCGGCTAAAATTTGGCGTTAAATGTTATCCAGATGTTAGTACATACTTTTGTGGTGTACACCCTGAAAAGTCAGCTTAACTACTGGTTATTGTGGCTTAGCAATATTCACCATTGGCTTGATAATCACGGTCAGCCGTATCCCCGATTTGTACCGGTGACTGCTAAAGTGGGAATCTAATAATTCATACGTCCCGCGACAAAATTACATGACAACCACACGTTTTACGGCTGTTTTCATCATCGTATACTGTGCACAATTGTAGGACATACTTTTTCCGTTCTTATGTTGAAATGGCAATGCGCCGGCTCAATGTCAAAAAGTCAGTATAAAAAAAGCGGTTCACTCCGATCTTAACAATCTCATTTACTAGGGAAAAGGATACCCCTGTGCCGTTTAAATAAAGTACGAGTCGGTATTTTGTTAATCCTCAGCTTGTTTCTTGATTAGTCCCGTTTGTCCGCTCATGTCGATAGAGAACTTCGGTTTCAGTTGCTCTAGTCAGCGAGTCGGTTTTAATTGTTATCCCATTGATCGTCCGTCTGGCACTAACTCACCATTGCAATCTGTTATTGATATCCTGACAAGCACGTCAACTAACCGAGCTTGCCTTGATCTTATATCTTCCACTGATTTATTGGCTTGACTTCCATACAACTGTTTATCGATCAGACACCGTTCAACGCAACGTGTTTCCCACAGATTTATAAAGAATGGATGAACTCACACCACTCGCCTTGCGAACCCTCCAACCTCAGCATATGGCCGTGTATTTTAGTATAATTGTATAAATTTGGAGCAGGTCTGCTCTATACCGTTTCCAGTTTAAGTTATCTCAGTGTCACTTTCGCATATCTTGATGTCACTTTAAGATGTCCTAAGGGATTACCTTGTTTTTAATCGGCGAACTGGGCCACACGAATAGACTGGTAGACACAGCGATTGGTTTGCTGTTAAAGAGTGAGAGGACGCAATCCGTCAATTGCAGTGAGTAAACAAAGTATGCATTCCTTCACCCAAACGCGCAGGCTAACCAATACGCTGTGAGCACCTATGGTCACACCAAAAATATCTCTGGCAAAATGGTCGTCTATATATGAATACATCGGCGGCCCACTCGTAATGGCATTTGGCATCATTTGGTCTTACATGTAACCTTTCGTGGACCAACTCGGTGTTGGAATAGGAAATGGGAGAAAACAGTCCATTACAGAGCATATTCACATTGTCTACGTTGTTCAACTTGTCAAGTCAATAATACGATTTATGCTCTCAGAGAGGTGACTTTTTGGCTTTTTACATATTCATATCTGGGGGCCAATTAACTAAGTGTGCTTGCGTCACAAACTATTGATGATAATCGTGAACTAAGTGGAAAAGTTAGCCAACAGTCACCATCCGTACTGGTTGTTAAGAACTCCACTGATTCAATTTCGTGTTCACAGGTTAAGCATTGAGACCGTCAGGCTTGTACTCAACACAGCTCGGTGTGACGGTTTGGTGAACTTCAATATTTTGTTAGTGGTATCTGCTGAGGTATCGGACTAAACACCAATTCTAGCCAGTTTAGGCCTTTCTTACAATGTTCCCCTATAGACCTGTTCTACATTGATATCTTTCAGTGACGTGGTACTCAAGTTTGCTTATGAGTTTTGGCCCCCGTTGTGTATGTAGTTCAACAAACATACATCGTCATTTTATGATACGTTCATGGATGTAAAAACACTAATTATAAGATACGCAAATTGTCACCACATTGACACTTAGTTCATCAGACGATCTACATAAGCTGACCTGCTGCATAAACACTGCCGCATCAATGTCATCACCCTCGCGCTGTGTGCGCTAGTTAAACTGGAAACGACAACCAGGCACATACAAAGCATGCACTATTCACTGAAGTCCCACAATTTCGGATTTGCCCTCACACAAAAGAATGTACCGATTCTTAGCTAACATAGGAAGCATCAACGCCTGCTGCCTGTATTTTTGGCCAGGTCAGCTGCTGAATTAGCACATTCACAAAAACATGCTGCGCCATTTATAGGGTTATTTTAGTCACTAGGCAAATGTACCGATATGTTCTGTCTGCAGTTCATTAACCCAAAAAAAAGAATAACTCCACTACTGTCCGTGGCTAAGGAAAAATCAGGGGTTGCTTGAACGGGGTATTGATGATGAGGTCGTAATCGTTATTAGTTTGTCTGAATTCATCGATTCACAGCCTAAGAGATACTGGCCCGGAGTTCAGAGAACATCTTGAGAAAAGTAAATCGTGAATAACATCTGTGCAAAGGGTGATTGATCAGTTTCTTAAGATGGGTCCCGTGTAAAAGAAGAAGAAGAAAGGTTAATAAACCACCCGCAGATGTCACTACGGCGAAGCTGGATAAAAATGTTGTATCCTTTGTTGGAGGAAACCTCCAGGTTTTGGCACGTAAGCCATCTCAGAAACTCTCGACCAGTTGAGGCTAGATTCAACGAAAGTTGTCTTCCACCCTGAAGGGTGCACCACAGAGTTACTTTGAAAATGTGATTAAGGTGACTGTTTAACGTACTGTGAATGACTTGTATCAAACTTGCTCGATAACCTGACAACGACTAGATGTAACTTTCCTACATGACTTTTTTATCTTCACAATGAACATAAGAATGCTCGTGTGACAAAAGAAACGCACGACGGCTTCAATTTCAAAGATTTGGTATGGCCTGCATTGCACAGTATCACATTTTCGGGCTCATACTTTTTCGAATTTAAAGGACAGAAATGTGTTACTAGTTTTGTTGACCTGAATTGTCAAAATTGAAGGCATGCTCAACGTTGATTAAAAGTAGATTTTTCGCCTACCACTTTCGACTACCACTGACAGTCGGTTTATTCATTTTCACACAAATCAATATAAGGCCGAAATCCCAACGTCCTTGACTGAATGATAGCGAAGTAGCTCGTGGCTTTTGTTTTTCATAGGGGCTGCTGTGCTTATTGTAAAATAACATTCCCTGTAACCTGACAAAATCTCTCAATAGCCTCCACCATGTCGGTTTGCTTGTTTAAAACTTCCATAGTTCGGTTTCCTGCTAATTTATATTGCAGGCGTCTATTGTTCTTTTCTCTTCAGGTTACCAATACTTAATGATGCAGCTGTTATCGGCAGCCGAGGAAGTAATGCTTACTGTATTGGCGCCATAGCAAAACGAGACTTGCTGACATTCCATCTAACGGGGCTCATATACTAAAACAATTTATCAAGCCGAGCTGTGGACTATCCTAAGTGGCTTCATAGATCCTGAAAGAATAAAGTTGGTGATAGTTTGCTGTGATATAGTGTGTCACACGCGCCTCGAAAACTTGTCCGAATACCTAGATTACACGGGTGGAAGGCTCCCACGGCTGACTCTAAACTCTCTCTCTCTCTCTCTCTCTCTGGTGCTGAATCCAATCGGGAGTGTTTGGAATTTGACCAAGCATCGGACCAAGCAACTGATGGTCCTGCTGATATGCCCTCCCAACTTGTGTATGGCGTTTGAGGTACGGCTAAATAGGCCAGAAGTGTGATGACAGCACCCTATTGCCACAACGTGATGAAAGTAGTTCAGGCGCTTTATTTTGATATACTCAATATTGCAAATTAAGCATTAAATGGCTGATAGTCTAGTATTCGCACCATGTTGGGTTTACTATGGCATGGGTTTAAACGACCAGACCCGATGTCACTTTTGACAGGGCCATCCTATCTGTGTGTCAGGCATGTAGCGCTGTTAACAAAAAATGTCCATAGAACAGGTCAGTAGGGGAAACGTTGTAAGAAAAGCCTAAACTGATTAGAATTGGTGTTTAATCCGATTCCTCAGCAGCTACCACTAATAAAATATTGACGTTCACCAAATTGTCACGTCATACCGTGTTTGCATAAAGATTTGGCCGTCACACGATGCTTAATCTGTGAACACGAAATTGAATCAGTAGGGTTCTTATCACCTGGTACGGATTGTGACCATTAGTCAACCTTTCAGTTGAGTCCATGTTTACTGCCATTATTTCGTGACTAAGGAACACTTATGATGCGGGACGTCGTATTGATCGTCGGAGTTTTTTTACTCCTTACATGGTGTGTTAGGCGACATTAAGTTAGTCTGTGCTGTGTGTCCATAAGGGTGGGTATTTCTCTCATTGTCTGGACCACCCCGATTACTCAACCTGTCGTTGAAAATGTACTCCAAACCCTCATAAATGGTCTGTCGCCAATGCCCTTGTCCTGAACTCGTTATCTCTTCGGAAATCATGCCTGCATCATCACATCGAGACCGTCCGGCTTGAAATTCTTTTCCGTAGTAAAGCGCATCCCAATGCACTCAGATTTATGTGAGATCTGAATGTCCCCTTAATTTAGAGGATTTTGGATGTGTTTATAGCTGATGAATGTTGACTTTTACCCCTTCAGTTAACTCCATGTGGTTCTTGTAGAAATGCCCAGCATATAAAGTTATTTAGACTTCGGGTAACCTTCCTTTGCCTTGAGTCCCAATTGAAGGAGCCTGTGTTCTCGTTTAGGTGAAAACGGAGGTCCCAGCTTTTATTGTTTACTTGTGTAGTTATCTGAGTTTGACACGAAAGATTGCCTTGCATGATGTATTGTGGCAGAGTTATGTAGACTACTAAATGATCTTATGGTTACATCGAGGGGTAAACCTTTAGTACTAAATATATTGTATCATCATGTGATGTTCGTGTCCGGTCGGTAAGTACTCGTTTGGTTGGCTAACAGATACTTAGTAACAAGTGACTTAAGACAACAAGACTTAGGACATCCACTAAGATTGCTGACTGTTGATTTGCCACGCCGAGCTCTTTTTTTCGCTGCAACAGCCGATTGAGCACATGATAGCTTGGTATAAAGATATGGAAACAGTTACATGTGGGTCCCGCGTTGTAGAATGCATTTCTCCCCTGCTGGGACCCTCGCAGCTCGTAGAGTCCGGAAGGAATACTTTCAAACCATGGCGTTACGTGACCGAATCGTCTATATGGCAAGGACAGCCAACGAAACGGGGTACTGAAAATTGTGATCTCTCGCTCATAGCGCCATGCAGCTCGTTCTATGGCATGATGTAGCATTTTGGTGTTTGAGTGTTGACGTTGGGATTATGTAAATTATATAAATTCCGAGAAAAGTACCAGTTCTGGCACACTATCGCCCATCCGCTGCCTTGCGGTACAGGCTTTTGAGCCAAAGGCTTTAGCTGAAAACTCTAATCATTTCCCCTTTCTAGTTCTGGGTGTCCTGCCAGTATCTCAGCTCACATACAACCATGAATACTCACAACACCAATAATTCTATACTGAATCGGCCATCTCACAGTATAAACCGGGTCATCCTATCTGCTGCATACAGCAAGGTGGATAGACGAGAATATGCTACTGGTGATTCCTTCCCCGCTGTCCTATCAAATTTGGTCTCAGGCCACTCCCAACCTTCATTTACACTATTTACTGTACGGGTCCCACAACAGATATATCTAATCAGTAACATTGTGTCATCATCATCATCGCAGCCGTGAGCCTGACCGAAAAGTACTGCGGCTCGGGCTGCCGCTCACCTCAACAGTAACGTGGAATATCCTAGAAGAAAACGCTATTAAAAAGGCTGAAAATTAGTTAATTAAGTCTAGGCTGAAGAACTAGCAATGGCACGGATGCAAGTTTGTCATTGACCGCGACACGCTGCCATCTCGGATAGCGTCTCCAACCAGCGGTTTGAGTGATCACGCGGACCCCATCCAGACAAGCAACACCTACCCACTTTGCTTAGTAAAGCAGTCAGGGTCTTCATATTCCGTGACCACCTTGTTGGTTGACCATCACGCGGTTTTACCCAACTGTTGGTTGTCTCAGTATACAATGCCCGGTACGGTAAACGCTCAGCCGGCATGCGGAGTACGTGACCCAACCATCGCAAGCTGTGCAACGTGATTAGTTGACCAATTGCTAGCGCATCCCGAGCGTTCCGGAATACGCGCCGGCGAACTTCCACATTACTCACGCGATCAGTCCACTTACTATAGGTTATTTGGCGGAAACAACGATGATCAAACACAGCAAGCCTGTTGGTATCTTCCTTGCGAACGGGCCACGTTTCCGAGCTATAGAGCAAAACAGAACGTACACAAGCATTATATACTCTTCCTTTCAGCGGCAACGTGACGTTTTTTCAGACGTCACAGATGACGCATTTTGGTAAAGGCAACTCGTGCCTTTGCTATCCTGGCTGATATTTCATCAGCAATATTACAGTCTGACGAGATAGTGCGACCCAAGTATGTGAAACTGTTCACAGTCTCAAGCGGATTGCCTGCCATAAAGAAAGCATGAGTTGAAATATCCCAGTCTTGGAGCCCCACCTTACACCTTGAAGGTGCGAAGCACATTCCATACCAACCAGCCCGGTCACTCACCTTGTTCAGCATGGTCTGCACGTCTTCGACAAAGGAGCTGAGTAAATGTCGGTAACTTCCATTTCTTATCACTCAGCCTCAGGCCTTCCTCATCCCTTACGTAGGCCCCTAAGCCTGAGTTAATATGGGTGATTTCAACGTTCACTCCCCGAATACAGCTGCTTTCAGCGTTCACACTTTAAAGCGGTTAGATCAACAGACCGCTCTCGCA
>JTDE01001378.1:74885-125412 GCA_014338405.1 Paragonimus skrjabini miyazakii | reverse complement strand
TATGAGATTATTCAAAAGCGGATCTATATTCATTAACTTATGGCGACAGAAAGGTATCTCTCTGAAGCTTAAAGGCCACGTATCTCCGTTAACAGTGAGGGCTGTATTACTTTACGGCACCGGAACCTGGTCGCTCAGGATAGAGGACGTGAACCGTCTTCAGGTATTTGACCACGGATGTCTATGTTCAATCGCTCGCATCGGGTGGCACCAGCGAGTAGGCAAGGAGGAGGTTAGGAAGCGGGTGTTTGACATTGATTGTCAGATGAGTTCTTTTGTTCAGCCCCTACATTTCCACAGACTTAGTTGGTTAGGTTATGTATTGTGGATGCCAGATAGTCGTTTGCCACATTGAGCACTCTTTGCGGACGCTTCGACTGACTGGCGTAATGTTCGAGGTGGACAGATGATGACGTGGCTCAGGGGAATAAATTTGATCATCAATGGGTTCGCTACTGTCGGTCGGGTTTGTCTTCTAGTCCGTATACCTCGCGATTCAGAGTCGGTGGCTGGAGACATTGGGTAAGGTGGCGACTAATCGGGCGTAGCGACGTGAATGTTATCGTTATTTGACCGAGTTATCTGTGAAGAGAGTACATTTAATGACGCGGGGTAGTGAAAGCCGTAGGAAAGCTGTCTTGGTAATAACGCTTTGCATCCTTGTATAGCTATTTCGTTTGTTTGCAAGCTGTAGGCACCTTGTTGCTGGATGTTTAAATACAGATGTAGCTATTTTTAGTAGTTAGGTCTCTTTGCTTCCCCTTCTTTTTTCTTCTCTCCTTCTGTATAGGGTTTTCTATTTTTCATGATTATGGGGCAGTTAAACAGCTATGAGAACTACTGATGCATTACTGTCTATGCTGATGATGATATATGAAATAAATCTGTTTTCTCCCACCGGCTACCTTTAAACTGGGTTCTTTTTCATAAGGTATAGTCTCGTTAGTAGAATGTTTGGTGGTTAAATTTGGCCGGACACACGATTGGTTTCATTGTTATTGCCGTCCATTATATATGCGTTCCCGGTGAAATTCGACTACACATTCTACTGTAGGAACTGTAAACGCTGGAGTTTGTAAATAATAACTTACTCGCAAGCTGTTTGAGTCTGTGATAAACGCCATAATTACTTCATGAGTTAGATATTGTCTACAAACTTCAGCATTCGCCGATCCTATGTTAGGATGTTCGATCGAAATTCTTCGAGTACTTACACCTAGTGAGTAGCGACAACCACGAAGTCAGTCGTTTTCTCTTGGATTTTTTTTTACCTAGTGATTGCGTGACAGTTAGGCAAATCACTGACATGTTAACGTTTCAGGAAAGTTGAAGGTTTGGATCGAAGTGCGGTTATCTATACCTGTTTAGCTTACACAACCTTAACAAAATCGTTCGCACAGTGTTAGTTTGAGATGGAGTACGAATTGACACCACTTACTCACCGTTACTGGACGATCAGGTCCCGATCTGTCTAGTGAATAACCTAGCTTTGCTTTCGATTGAAAATGACTTGATTGTGTTGATCGCTGTTGTTCATGTGCTATGCATCGTGGATTGTCGATCGTTGCGGCAGGTAATTTTCTCGTCAGTGTTTGTTAGTTCGCTGATAAAAAACGATATCTGTATGTTGTTTGTTAAAATGAGGTTTACGTTACTCTTCATATGTTTAACAACATGCACGTCGTTGTAACCAACGTGGCTTGTGTTTGCTGCAAGACAATCCTGTTTATCTCTCTTTTTATTTAAAGCCAATATTGTTTTCATTGACACATTTCCTCCACATTAATGGTGAAGAGGTTAACCGAACTAAACGGCACTGCTATTTCTTTTATTCATTTTGTCCACAACTAAAGGCCACGTCCGTGGCAAACCAGTTGGCTTGCTTGCTGATCAGTAAACTCTTCGTTAAGCCTTCGTCTGTCCTATATTAGCTGAAATCGGCAGTCATCTGTTCATTTAAACCCTCGTTCACAGCCATGTTTCTGTTCATCTGACGCAACAGTACGCGTCCGTCCACAAATCTTCCGTCGCTTTTTCCAGTAGTCGCTCGTTCTTCCGCCTGTTTATCGATCTCTGCGGAAGCGCACATTTGATCGATTCGTGTGTTTATGTTCGAAAAGTTATGTTTTTCCTCCCCATGCACACATTGATTCTAAGTTGGTATCTCTATCGATCGTGCTTTTGTGTTCCACTCTCGGACTGGCCATTTTATGCACGGTCTTTTTGCCACTGTTTCTGTGTGTATGTGTGTATGCGCGCGCTCGCATGAGAGTTGTGTTACAGTGATGGTCCTTGATCGAACAACGAACATCAGGCAACCTTCTTCCTTTACGACTTTGAATAATGAAATTGTAAGACAACGTTTACAAGCTTTTTCTTCCTTTCGTATATCCTCATCAGCTGCGACACTTAACAGTAATTGAACGCAAAGTGAACAAGGCCAGATGAAAACTCCAGTAACTAAGCGCACGTACTTACTGGTCTGTTTTTGACCTGCGTCATGTATATTCCCAACATAACCAGTTCCATATCGTATCGGTTATCTATCAATATGAATTGGGTCACCTCATCTGCCAGGTACAGCAGGCTTGATAGGCAGTCATACTACTGGTAGCTCGTCCCCCATTGTTCTCTCCACTTCACTTCTTAGATCCTTCCCAATCGCATTTGTGACAAATGATCCACGAGTCCCACAACAGGTGTCCCGACAAGTCCGACTTCTTACGCCCCAGACACTGATCTTCATTGTCCTCTGCTGAGGCCCAAAGCCCGAGTTAATATGGGTGATTTCAACGTTCACTCCCCGAATACAGCTGCTTTCAGCGTTCACACTTTAAAGCGGTTAGATCAACAGACCGCTCTCGCACGAACGCTAAAATCGTTGAATGTCGATTTCTGCTTCATTTCGGAGACTAGAATGCAGCACAGTAGTCAACGTGTAGAACTGATAGCACTCACACTGTCTACTCATACTAATTATACACTCCGGGTGACTCCACAGCCGCCGTTACTGGTCAGGCTGGAGTAGGTATAGTCCTCAACATGATGGTCTCAGCCGCATTGATGAGTTGTATTCCGTTTGATAGTAGTCTGTTTGCTATCCGGTTGATAGGTTCCGTTAAGGCCAACATCAGATACTAAGTCTTTAGAAATCTTCTTATTGTACCTGCTTGTTATCCGACAGATTGTAGTGAAATCGGTGTCAAGGACACGTTTTACTCGGATCTGGACCCTCTTTCTTGGTCGATACGTGATTCTGCTATAGTCATTTTGACCGGTGATATGAACGCCCGAATCTTGTTTAGTTGGCAGGTTTGGGATAGCATCATATCGCTCGGATAGTGGCTGGCGGTTGTTGCGGCTGTGCACAGAGCATAAGCTATTTTGGGCCATCACTAGTTTTAGACATCGTGCGCGTCTTTGTCATACCTGGCGTCTCCCTTCCGCTAATCAGACCTAGTCTCAGACAGACCACATAATTGTTATTTTTAGATGGTGCGACTCCATTCACGATTGTCTTTTTTATTGGAGCATGTAGTTGGATTCGGACCACCCATTGGCATATTTCCTTTCAATTTGGATGCATTGGTCTATTTGCGTATGGTTCATATTCAGTGATTCAGCTGTTTCTGTTACCCATTCGAACATGCGAATTGATCATTTGTTTATCGTTTACGACTATCTGGTTGAAATATAAACGATCGTAATCATCTTTGCGAGACATGTGTGCTTGAACAGACGTCCTGTATTGTGATCACTAACCAAGCCTCTGACTGTGGCTTGACCCTTTAGGATTTCAAGTGTTATTGATTTGAAGTGATAAACATGGTACATTCTCCACTTTTTTTCAAGATGCCACTATTTTTCGATGTTGCGCGGTCATTTCACTTTGTCTATACCAGAGTAGTCGTTCTTTTCCGTCGAGTAAGCACATGGAGTTCATTCCTAGAAGCACTTGTTATAATCTAAATCAAACCATCGGTTGTTCATCACTGCTGTATGTTATGATCGGTGACCAAACATACCCGCACCTGTGCAAGTTTAATCTTTGTCTTCCTGTACCATCTGTGAATTCTGTGTTACTCCGCTTAGATCATCACTTATCCCTGCTTCGTGACATTTTTTGCCATGTCCGCCGCAGAGATTTGGTTTGTAATCAATATACCTGAATACACATATTCCGGTAGATTGAAATTTCACATAAATACTAGGTTTCTACACCAACCCGTAACGTTTCAGATTATTCAGGTTACCTTGGCATTTTGCTGATTGTTCTGACTTGTTGCTGTGGTTAAAGATCATTTCGGTAGTTTGAGTAACGTTACAGGCGCTCGGTGGTGTGTCAATTGTGACATTAGTTTGAGCTTGCTATTCACTACAGTCGCACAGTACAGGCATCAGTGGTGTAGCCTTTTCTCCTCATATTGCAAGTCTGAAACTGTTTCGGCATTTCCATACATAACCGACCATGCATCTTATTAGGTGATGCTACGACTCAAACTATTGTTCACTGCAACATTGATAGTGATTATGAATATTGTGAAATAAAAATTTTACCATCAAAAGAAGCAAGCAGAATGAACCATAATGAGGTTAGCTGCGAAAGCTGAAAGTGTGGATGCAGGCATGTCGTGTCGGATAGCGTTTCTAACCGGCAGTTTGAATGATCATGAAGTTTACTTTCTTCCGCCGTTCTACATCCCTCATCTTTAGTTAAAATCGATCGACTACTATGATTGGTCACCGTTACATTACTTCGGTGGTGACCATTGTGATCTACCGTTTAATCACTAAGTATCCGACCTGGCTGACGACACAGCAAAGTAGTCATGGTTTCTGTAGTTCACCCATCAATGAACTGAGCCGGCATAATCAGATCTCACTCAGTTTTTTGTTACACATGACGGGCCAACGATTCATCTTCGCTTTTTGTATGGTTCGAGTGCTTATGAATCACAATTCATCCCGATTTTCCTTCCGTGCCGGTCTGTCGGTTGACTCATTTGAATGGTTGTTCATGCACCGTGTTGTCTGAACCAAGAGGATGTTAGGATGTCAGGGTGCATTTCTACTCACTCGTTTCCCGTAGGCATGCACTCTGGCAGTTCAGTCCACGATCAATCACGGATCGATGACGCAATGCAAGCCAATCAGGTCGACGGACTTAGGCTTATGTGACTTGACTAATCAGGTTGAACGTCAGTAAATTGGTTAGTCTGTTCTGGCTAATCAGATTTGGTCTAGCTTCTTTATCTGAAGGACAAGTTACTATAGAATTGCTCATTACTCCTTTTTAATTTTCATTAATGCTGACAGTTTTCAGCAACTCGCTGTGTACCCCCTATGAACCCAAAGACTTTGATATGGGTTAATTGGCGGAGACAGCCGTGGTCAGACACAGCAAGTCTGTTTCATGTAGGCTCTGGATTCGCTGACAGTTGGCGTCTGCTGCATTTCATAGCCTGAGCTCTTGAACTTCTGTGTGCATATCCAACGTACAGCTCGACGATGGATGCACGTTTCAGATGACCGCCTGGTCACTTACGTCGGTCAGGCTGTACTAAGTGCAGCTTGACGTAGCAGCCGTAGATTTAGCCTCGGATAAGGCAACTATGACTCGGCTCATGTAATCAGGTCTTCATCAGCAACGGAAGGATCAGAAGATGAATGCAAGTTTGCATCTCTAAGAGTAGTTTGCGGCTTTTATCTGGCTACCCTCTGATACCAAAGGCATTCTCCACAAAGCTTACAGTCATACACTGAAGGCAGTTGTGATCGTGTTGTTTCCGTGAGGGGGCAAAAGAAGGACCTAAACGGTTATCGAGTTCTCAAGTGTTAATGTATGTTGTAGGGCGCATCTCCTACCGAAGCAGCCAAGGCGAATCACGTCATATCGATCGATCGGTCCGTCTTCGGGTGGATTGCTCTGTATTGTTTCGCTGAGTCAATCGGACTGCAGCCTTGCAGATGAACACATGTAGGCTATTTGTACTGTAAAATGATTTGTTCGAATGACCCGTCAACCATATATGATCATCCCGTCTGATTTGCTCTGTGTCTTTTCGGCCGTGTATGGTAATCGTTTCGCTCCGTAGATTTGGAGTTCCTGTTGCCTTATTCTGACTCGCTTTTCCAATAATGTTGTTATCACGTCTTTTCTCCTTCTCAGTTTTAGGTCAAACGCACGCGCAATAGAACGTTACGATCCAATAATGTGAGCACTTATCTGATGGTACCACTAACTAAGGAGTGATGAAATTAGAAATCTCAAGCGAGTTCCTTCTAACATGGTGTATCAGCCTGCATAGTTTTGCCAAGTATCGTGGTTGTCAACCGATTATTTGTTACGTCGACGATTGAACCGACTTGTATGCGTTTGACGAACGTTGACGCGACATGTATATGACCAGTTGGTTAGCAACTGTTGATCACATTTGTCTTCTTGTTTTAGTACCCGGTGGTTCACGCATTGTGTGACGGGATGTTAAATTATATAATAATTAACCGGGTTCACCTCTGTGAATGTGATTGTTGTTTTGCTGAGTTGTCTATGGCATCAGGAGAATTACGCGATCGGCTATTGAAATTCCTAAAGAAATTAGGCTTCCCGCAGCTACTTACTGTTATTTGCCACTATGTGGTTCTTTTTGTAGGTGTTAGTACTTTGAGTGTATGATATGAAGTACATTCCGCGCTTTCGTCGTCAGCTGTTTTTACTAGGACTTCTTCATGATTGTGTGACAGCCATGCTTTAGAACAAATCATTATTGTATCGTTCTTCAAGGTAATAACCAATGGTTGACATTAATGCTCAATTATTGTACAGTTGTGAGATATAGAATGCGTCTCACCTTAAAGGGGAAAGGCGAACGAAGAAGGCTTCATGCATAAGAAGCCTGTTGAAGCTCGAGCTTGTCACATCATATCGACTACTGCTTGCTAACAAACGCATTACAAGTAGAAACATGGCGGCATCACCAAAACTTCCACTGCATCATTTCATTAATTACACTAACTTAACGGATAGTGGCAGCATCCATGCCACTGAATTCCTCCAGTTGGTATATCCGCGAATCGTTTTAGCTAGATTCCATGCGGGTCACACGGTTGGGCCTTCAAATTTGATCGTGCGACAGTTTTTTCTACTGTTTCGGATGGTGCTTACTTACTCACCCTCCTGCATATTGTTAGATCATTTCAAATTTTATCTTTGTAATCGTCTTCATTGTACAAATAGTTTCATTCCAAAATACTCCCGTGATCAGTTTAAATTCTTCCGTGTTTCGGCGTCTTCGCAGTGCTTGAGCTTGTTTGTCACTGACGACTCGTCTATCTAGTGATAAGTTGACAAGCTATCTAGACTTCTGCTTCGATATTTACTGCTCTTGAGAAACAATTCTAATTCGTACAGACAAATTTTCCTCCCGGCATTTCAAAAGACTCGAAAGGAAGAAAGAAAATCAAATGACTAACGACCAATCAAGTGCGCTTCCAAATCTATTAGATGTGAGTTAAATCGTTTGAATTCTGTGCACACCAACACAGTATACTGGATGATAAAAGCTGTCAGGAGACCTGGCAAATCATGAAAAGGCTGAATGGATTGAGTACTGTTGCCAAGCAATTGGTTGTCGACGTTGAACGGTAATTTTAACAGGATAACAAATGACTCCTTTTCATCTTCTATGGAGCTTTCGCTTTCCGTTGATTCTTCTGCTCCGGTTGAAAGCTCAACTGTTTTCAAGGAATTTATCCGATTGAAATCTTGCGAAACAAGCGGATCTGACGACTTATCATCGATTGTTCTTAAAGAATGTTCGGAATTTTTATGTTAACCTCTTGCTGAGTTATTTACTCAATGTTTCAGACAATGCAAAATTGTTGACTTGGAATACAGCACGCATAACACCAGTTCCATAAAACGAACGACTAAATCTCGTTCGATTGCATGTACATCTACGGCACCGAGGGCTTTTTTTGTTGTTGCTCGAATGGAAGCTCAGTTGAACAACAGAGATTCTACTTAGATTATCTATCGTTGCTCACGCTCAACTTTGGATGCTCCCGTTTGTTTAGTTCATTCCATTCTGTCATCACTCGATAGAACATCAAGAGCCGTCCGCATGTGTTTTTTTTATACTACAGCGATGCGTTAAAAGCGTTGGCAGGGAGGTGGTACTTCAAGTTATCAAAGGATCTGGAATCAAAACTTCAATTGTCCAGTTTTTACGCGATTACTTTACAAATCGGAACCAGTTTGTTCATTTCGGTGCTCAAGCCTCATTGGCTACAGTGTTCTATAGGGCGCAATCCTCTTTCCCTTTTTTTGTGTTCCATTATATTACATCTTCATCAAATATGCAGATGGTGTGGTATTAGGCATCAGACATCCAACTACGTTTTTTCTCCTGCTCCGCTGTATCTGAACGAGCAAGTTGGTCAGAGTCTCGCAGTTTGTCTCTTAATATAGGCAAATGCGTTAGCATTTTGTATTTGCTCATGAAAGGGAATCAGTATAAGAGATTCCATCGCATACTCCTCCCAGTCATGTAAACAATGAACCTTTAACTCTATTCATTGTTGTCAAATATTTGGGGATTAATTTGAGTAACAACATGATATGGTCACTTCATGTAGTCGACATTTTCGCCAAAGTTCAGAGGCTTTCTTTCTGTATTCGGCATTTAACTTCTCTGCTCATTTCCCACCACTTAGTTGATCGATTTGTTCAGGCTTGTGTGCTCTCCCATTTGATGTATTGTTCACCTATTGTTTTCCCTGGTTTGTAGTCAAAGGACTCGGGACTTTTTACTAGATCTCCAAAATATCTATCTTGTTGCAGTGGCATTCCCCGTAAACAATTCGTTGATCTTATTGTTTTTCATCATTTCAGCATGTTTGAACAATTTTAAACAGAATTCCTGTCGAACGCAACCCATCTTTTGTATTTAGATCTTTCTAAGTGTGTTTCTACGTCTCCAACTAGATCCTTGTACAAGCGTTTGTGTTTGCATGTACTTTACTATTGTAACATACAAGCCGGCCGTCTTTACTTTGATTGTCCGTTACACTTACGGACCAAATGTTAGTCGTGTGCATGGTTTACACAAACGAAAACTAAAACGGTGCCGACAACACAGCAGCACGCTCTGTTAAACAATTCAACTTCAATCCGTGCACGCTTGTTGGTTACGTTACACTATCTTACTATTCTTCCGTTATCTCCTGTTCAGCTCTGTTTCTACGTAAACCTAATCTTCTCATTCTTGAATTGACCTCAAACTAAACCAACATCGGTATTTTTCTACAATTGATGCGGACTGCGACCGTTTTTCTTAACCTGTCGTGGAGTTCCACGATTATACTAGTATTTTTGTTACCTAAACACATTTAAATGTCCTCCATCTTCTGAAGGCGCACATATGTATAAAAAGTAGGATGAAAATTCACCTCTCGATATGCATAAAGCATTTTGACAGGACTTGAAGCGACTTCTGCCAGGGGGATAACCACAACCCATAGATCCTAATTGACCACTGACCGCCTTCGCTCTCTTTTGCTAGGTGATTGACTGGCTACTTTGTACCTCACCAATACGGTGGATGCTCAACTGAGAGCACATAGAGCGTGGTAAATGTTAGGTTGGTGGTCTTAGTACATGGTCTAATAATCCAAATCAGCGTGCTGCTACGGTTTGTGTGAGTAAACTTAGTCGATCTTCACGATGCGTGACACGTACTTTAATTTCTTGATGTATTAGCCGCTAATGTCATCCAACGAGTGCTATTATCGGTGATCGAACTCTCAAGTACGTTTACTATCGTTAGCCCTTAGCGACCATGTGTTACAAGGGTAAAATAAAATTTCTGTTGCCCTAGTTCCGAGCGTACAACTGTTGAGTTTAATTGTGACACCGTTGATCTTCAAGGTATTCTGTCCTTAGAAGTACAAGCATGCTTTTCACTTCCTCTACTCTCGTTACTCCACGTTCAACTTATTAAGTACACAAGCCATTCGATTGCTTCCAGAACTTCATCGTCCAGTGTAGAATCAGCCCGTCTGTGGCAGTCTTGATGCAGCATCTTGCGCATCCAAATGACAAAATGGGAAATATTCAATGCGTGTATGCATTGTTGTTGCTAATCATAATGACGGTGAATTATCCGGTTTGGTTTGATGTTCACGTTAGAGGTGATTTGTAGATTGTGTATGTGTGTGTGCTTGACTTTAAACAAACCGTATCAACTTTTTTCGAAATTAGTTTGGTCAATAGAGTTTTTTTGATGTGCACGTTTTCTTCTGCTCACGGTACCCTACTAGCAATAGTGATTGATTTGTTTTACGGTCGACTTTGCGAACTTATTTTTCTGTTCGCCACGTAGATTCTGAAGGCATTTGTGATCGTTCAGTTTTAGAATGTACTCAAAATAATTCTTTGTCATGTATACGTGTTGTATCAACCCGGTAAATTGACAATGATCTGGTTTCCTGGAACTGATGTATTTATCGATCGGCGGACGCTCAGTCCGCGTCACGGTTGCTTTTCTTTCTCTTGGTGCTGAACGTCTTATGCTGCATGGCTCATCAAATCTGTAGTTACTTTTGACCTTGCTGATCTCCACATTGGATTGGTAACATTTTGAGATGGCCTGGGGTTTTTGCCACTCATGTGCGTATATAAGCTGTCAGTTCTTAAGTCTAGCCTCTTCAAGCATTCTTGACTAGTTAGGTTCAGTTCAGATACATTTCCCCTATACGTGTCCGTGCATATAACTCCTATTCAAGTCTCCTATATGAATCCTGCATCCGTTGACTTTCTTTTCTACTCAATTTTTATGTGGCAATATTTTCTGGCGTGCGGTAATCGACGATTGCATTCATTCATGATAACACGTTACGTAGACAAGTGGGCAAATCTGGGAAGAAGACCGAGTGTGTATTTTTCAACCGTACCTACCAGTGATAACTGAAACGGCCGTGTTAAATGAAATGTGAAAACTGGACGTCATTTTAACACCCTTCAAGAATTTCATGAGCAATAAAAGTGTGAGTCAGGTCTCCTTAGCTCATTGGGATTAAACTAGCTTTATGACCATCTATTTTCTGATGTTAATAACCAGTGTTTTGCCTCAAACGTGACTTTGGTCACGTGTGATGAGTCGGTCTTGGTAATGTGGGTGTTTAACGTTATGTGTGAACAGCCGGATACTATTCAGTCTTCACAATTTTATGTCGTCCGAGATACTATCAATACCCTTAGAGTTAAACACGAGAACGATTAGGGCTCTCAACTAAAGCCTCACGAATGTTTTTTTTCTCCGCTCGAGTGATCAGGAATCTTCATCGAACTGTCTACAACAAGGTGAAACCTAACCTTGTTACACCGCCTTCATTTTTGAAATAAAATGTATCTCATGCATATCAGCTCTGCCTGTTATACCGTTAAATATCCGCGTGGTTTCTCATGAACCAGTAGGTTGAGTAATATCGATGAGCTTATCCCTTGATGTAGGTTGCATGCCAAGTGCCAGTGTGAAAATATTGTTCATCTGGAACGAAATGGAGAAACTGGATATTTTGAGCAAATGCCATCAAATTCGGCAGTTTCCTTCAGAGTGAGTTTAGTGCACTCAACAAATTCACGGAGTTCACGAGGATACTTATTCCATATGGGTTGCTATTGGGATCCCTTAAGCCAATTCCAAGGCAGCCTGCTGGTCCGTTACTGTGAAGACGGTTACTCGCACACGTTAATGCCGTTTATTACACCTATGATCTGGTTCGAAGCCCGCCCGTTCCCTTCGTGTTTGGTCCTTACCGGACTTAGATAACCTTCTCGTAAAGTGAATAAAAACTATGACCCCAGCGATACTCCCTCCGGCTGTCACATGTTCTATCGTCCTTAGAGTTTGATTGCCATTTAATAAACACCGAGTACAAAGTATGTCATCGATGTAGGACCAAGACGTGTACATAATCAAGCTACCGATGTATCACTGTCCTTGAAATAGTCATTGAAAACATGTACTGGAACCTTTTATTGTTCTCACAATTTTAGCTTCTAGTCACGTGGATCGCTTTCACAATTCGGGTTCAATAAATCTGAGTTTTTCCCATATAGCTGCTTGTCGGCCCAAATCAATTTAGGCATTAATAAGTCGAGAAGTTATTCAGGTTCCCTCATTAGCCTTGTGTACCGTATTCATATAGATTCAGATGTCCTGCTAATGCCGGATGCTGTTCCATCATGGTTCTCGTTTCTTTACTGAACTCAGATTTTCCATTTGATTACTCGATCCGTGTTTTCTAAGCGGTACTTCGACCTCTTTGTTTTTCCTTGTTAATCAACATTGGCTCTGTTTGTTCTGAATGACCATCACAGTTGAACAACAGTCGTCTAGCTATTGTTGTTCTCACCTTTTTGTCCATTTCACCTTCCACGGCTATTAATCGATTCGCAGATGGACCAGACAACATGTCCGCACAGCTTGCTTGTACTGTGCTGGTAACAACAGTTGTTGAGCCTGCGAACTTTTATTGTACGTCCGCTTGACGCACTAGTGATTGGAAAACGTCCAGGTCACAATTGTGGATAGCTCACAATTGTCCGTTATCAATTTTCATATAGCGTATTTGTGCAGTCATTAATCACGTGTAGCCTGGTCCAATTAAGTTTACGTTAATTGTACCTTGATGGTGGCGTTGCTAGTTGAACAACTCAACATGACTCACAACTGTGTTCACAATGTATTATTTGATCAGCTCTGTCAAACTGGATTTGTTCGCTGTAATGTTGAGCAAATCAAGTGCATCCCTCCACCTTCTCTGTTTTACTTGTACTGTACACTTTCCTTCTATGTTGGGTGTCAAGTTTTGGACAAGAGTTATCTGTGTTCTGCTTTGGTGACGGTCCGCAAAATGTACTTGCCACACTTCGCTATCGGTGTGGTCATGTATACTATGTTGGAGTGTTTAAGTTTGTGATCTGTGACTGTGATTCGATGCTAACTGACTGGTTGGTTAACGCAGATGCTCCTAGTCAGGTCTGATAATCCACACGGAGTCAAACTGTTTCATGTCTGTGCGCAGTATCGCAGTGTTTCGGATAAACTCTATACCAGAATAGCAGTGGTCATGCACCAACCTTCGGCATACCCATGAGGACCCTATCTTTCTGAGCTAAGTTCTCTTGTATACATTCCAGAACTCCAATTATTCGCCTACTGTTACTCGAATTCGTTACAAATCAGATAAATTAGAAATTTTCCATCATGTTTTTAAAACGTTTCTATCGTTATCATTAGTGAAGTGACCCAACAGAACTACAGCGACACCCACAATGCTCATCCTTTGGATGGCGTGCTTCTTCTGTTTCGTTTACCGATAGAAAAATGTGTACGTGCCTCGTTATTGCTTCAAAACACTTTTTGTTAGATTTTACGAGCTAACAGTCCCTCAAAGTGTTCAAGTGTATTTAAACTCTGGACTATTCGCAAATGATTCCAAAACTGACTACTTTCATTTAGTATGATACATGCATTCTTTCATTGCTGTTTTGCACTCTAACAGTTCAGTGTGTTGATGTTGCAGTTAGCAATGACGGAGACCTCTCTAATATGTTAGTATTTGAATTTTCATCTCAGACGGTCTATAGATTTTAACCCACGATGGAAGCTACACATCACAAGCCATCACTGAGTGGTTACCATTTGCCTGTTGAAACATCTGACTTTTTGGAGACCATACTAGCAGTATTGCGATTTTGCTGCTTCATCCAGGTTGTTTTATTTTCTCCTCACTAAGCATACTATTATTGAATCCGGGAAACGTGACGTTCAGGTCTTGATCAGTCTGACAATTCGGCTAAATAGCTTCATGGAGTCTGTTTTGCTGTATACTTTCTCTCAAAACGTCTACTTCGGATGTGGATTTATTTTCTGACACACAGAATCCCATAAGTTGTCAGTCAGTTTATTCTACGATTATCTTGTTGAAACGGACTGCTAAAACACTCTTCTTTGCTGACTTTCTGCGTGGGAGTGTTAATCACTATGAGGCAATAAACAGCAATTTTTCCTTTCTACCGTATAGTCAGGTGTATTTGCTTGAATCCAGTTTCTTTTCTCTTTTTGTCTGTGGAGTGTAACGAGAAACACAAAAATATTTGTTTGGTTTCTCTTTTAAAACACGTTTTTAGAATCCTAGCAGCATTCCACTTTTCATAAGCCGTCTGAACAGTCCTGGGAATTTGTCCTTCTGAATGGTTCTTAATCGTGGATTTGATCTCCCTACTCGCGTGGTGCCAATGAGACCCAGAAAAGTCGAACCAACTGTTCAACGTTTCGCTGGTGGTCACTGGGATTGACTATCTGCACAAATCTCTCAATCTTTTCTAAGGCCGTGGCTAAAGCTTGACACTTCACAGTCAATCTTTGGTGGACCACCAGTGCCACGTTTTGACACAGTCTCCTTCGTAATGTAGTATAATGTTTATGTAAGAAAGATTTTTACCGGTCATAGCCTAGTATGTCGTCTTTAAGAGAACTCCACATTGTTTTTCCGGGCATGACTTAGCCACTCTGGTAACAACCATCCTATCGTATGTGAACCCTTACTCCGAGGGGTTTTCCGATATTTGACAGTGGCTACTTTGTGGACTTATTTTGGGATAGCTGACCAAGTTTCTGTGCATACTTCGCTGTTAGCTCATTTCGAATATTGTCTTGCACAATCCCCGATTTATTAGAAACTGCTAAAGACTCTGCTTTCGTGTAGAGCAGAAACCTATCGGAATTCGTCCTTTCCAAAGGATGAATATTTCCTAATCCGCTTGGGCTTATCTTTTCTTCTCTTCGATAATCATTCACACAAGAATATGTCAAGTTGGCGACTCTAGAAAGTGACGAGTTTTAATGTAAACATGACACCAATTAGTGATAGCCTTCCTTGTAAATTTGTCACTCAACCATCTCCTCAGAGGAACATCCATCTACTATATCGAAGCGTTGTCAGAAGATGTTCAGTCGAAAGGACTTAGTTCGTCAGTACTTATCATCATGAGTCATATGTCTAGGAAACTGGATTAGAAATAGGGTGTACTCGTAGTTTTTTTGCGGAATGTGTAGTCGTAAAGCCGCTTCACTCTCACGAAGGTAACGATTCTTCCTGCTAAACTGGACGTTTACTTTTCGCGTGGCGAATAGCAGCATAGTGTTCTGTTGAGGATCTGTCAAAGAGAAGTTAGTTGTGTGGCTGTAGTTGTGTTGCTGTATAAATTTGGTGCTGTAAAACTTCAAAATGTTTGAAGGAGAGGTCAGTTCCATCCATTTCTCATAGGGTCGCGCGTTGTCTGACTTGAGTATGTTATCATTGTCCATCGTGGCTGTTTTACGAGTGTGGACATTGAAGAGGATGTCTTACTTGGTTCCATTGCTAATTGAAAGTCAAGCGCAACGATGGAGATCATTCATGATATACTGTTCTTGGCCGGTTTATTAATGGGCTTGAATTTGTGTTTATAAGCGAATTTGGATTTCGGTCCTGCCAAAATTCTGTTTGAAGAAATAAATGAAAGAAGTCTTGAAAAAGTAAGTTAACAAACTAAGTTGGTATGACCCGTCCGGCAACGCCTCATTGCATTTTCAAAGGCTCATACGGAGGCTGTGTCCTTATAGTAGGGTCAAACCTTCCACCCTTATGTCAAAGGCTTCAAGGTGTCGACCGAAGTTGACTTTTACAAAGGTTCAGGGAAACTAACTGTCTGTTTCCTGCCTGGAAGGCAATGTGAAATCGGCTCTTTCACTTCAAATTGAACACAACATGCATTTGATCGCAGCCCTCGCATTCACATAAACCTTTCAGCCACTCTACTTCGAAAAGAAGCACTATGTTCGAGTTTTGTTCTTATTAAAGCTCATCTGTAGTGCATATTCTCGTCCGAGCCAGAATTAGTAATCCGGTCTTCGTGTTTGTTTGATTAGCCACTACACCAGTTATCTCAGTGGGCATGACTAAATGACCATATCCAAACGCTTAATCGTAACCATGTGTGAATAGTATCCAGCTTGCCCGATCATTTCTAGAGAATATACAGAATCGCTCTGTTCAATCCAGTCAATAATCCCGTGATCGGGGCTGCTCAGTTAAGCTGAAGCCGGCTGTACTTTTTTACGCTGACGTAATTCGCTATTGAAATTAAACTAGCTCGATTGACATTTTTAAGGTACGGCGTATAAACATCTTCAAGTAAAATATGAGGTCTACTTTACTTGGTCTTGTTCGTTGCGTTTATCTGGTTTTGAGTTAGATATTAATGTGAATGGTGCTACATCTGCATCCAACTCTGAATTTGCCCTCTCTTTTTATCTTGGCCATATGATCAATGGGATATGCTGGATTTCGTCGATCTACTCGGAAAATGTGATATTTAAAACCTGTCTGTTTGGAATTGTCAATCTTCCTTTTTGTTTAGGCCATTTGTGATCACCTGCGTCTCGATTTATGGACATGCAATAATTCAGATCGCACGTTATCCGAAAAAACATTGCTTGTTGTGTGTCACGAACGTGCACAAAGTTTCAGCCTTGAAAAACAGCTGTCCGTCTTCCAGTCCACTTTTCGTCACAACTTTGAATCGATTTGAGCTTTTCTTCATGTACTTTGGTTTGCAGTCAATGTTGATAAAAGATCGCCCTACTGTGTTATTTTTGTCCCCATGGTTAATTCTCACGACGTCTAAAAACTTGAATCTAACTAATTCTCACAATCCTTGGTTTTGTTATTGCTCTCATCGCTGTGCACATTGGAGTTCAAGATTGATTGTCTAAAAACAATACAAAAGCGTTAGTGACATCTGTTGAATGCATGCCTAATTTATTTCCGTGTACACACTGCAAAACCCGCTTCCAAAATTCATGTCGCTGGAATTTCGTTTGTTTTTACGTCTGCGGGTTGCGTTGTTTTTAGACTACTTTCCGGGTCAGGTTGCGAACTTCCTTTCTTGAACTAGGTTCTCTTCACTGTTTATCCGTACCTCTGTTCAAGTTCGTTCCAGAATCGCTTGTCACACGTAGGCTCGACTTTTGCCTATTTTTGCGTGTTCGCTTACTATGGCACACTGTGTACTTATTTCAGAGTACAGTAAGTTGCTTAAATCAGCCAACCCCAAAGTGAATCTCATTGCAATTTAATCTTGTTTTCTGAAAACGAGCTGCCCATTACACTTATCTCCCGACTGTACTAATCAATAACTTTTATTCTGATTTTTGAGTATTTTTATGTAAAGAACTGTGTTCTACCTGCCCTCACGATTTATCTTTCTTCCATCTCTCTGACGTTGGTTAGACTCAACGTATGTGTGCAAGAAAACCTAGATCTAAAACGACGAAACGACAGTCTGGAAAACAACAATCGCTCCTTGTTGGGCCAGCTCCGCCTAATGCAACAGTTACTCAACAAGCCAAAAAATCAGGCATCCAACTCCATTACCACTCCCGGAGCCAACAATACGACTACACATTCTGATTCACCGAAATCCGGTTCACGCAACTCTAACGGGGCCACGACTGGTGGCGGTGGCTCGGCTTCGACTTGTCTAATGGTTTTTGCGCTGTGTTTTGCCGCCCTTTTGGTCGGCCAACCCACAGATCTGCACTACCGTACATCACTGGATGCCGGTTTGACGTTCGGCCCGCAACAGCATCATGGGTTTTGGAACAAGCTGATCGCCAAGGGGCCAAGTGGACTCGTTTCTGGATCACTACACGAGGTACGCAGTCAAGCTCGCCTGTCGAAGTGTTTTACATGCTTTAGTTGGTCTCTGTTAGCCATTTCGTTAGGGTTTTACTCTTGCCATGAGACGATTTGACTCATATATGGATTCACCGATTAATTTGTGTTAATCGGCGTACTAGTTTTTTTGATCAATGCATCTAGTTTTTCGACTGTCCATATATGCGCCTAGTCATATGCTTCAGGCAGCATCAGTCCGTCAGGA
The DNA here is from genome assembly GCA_014338405.1 of Paragonimus skrjabini miyazakii. Taxonomy (NCBI): domain Eukaryota; kingdom Metazoa; phylum Platyhelminthes; class Trematoda; order Plagiorchiida; family Troglotrematidae; genus Paragonimus; species Paragonimus skrjabini miyazakii. The sequence goes on along the minus strand of JTDE01001378.1, from coordinate 107,417 downwards.
AGGAACTATCCGGTAGCATTTAGTAAGCAAGTTTGTTCACCCTGCGTTTATAAATGTCAACACCGAACAGTGCTTGCCAGTGGTATAACCGTCTGGCGCAAAATGCTAGATGTATAAATGGTGAGCTGGTATGGCGAAGTGAAAACGATTACCAGCCGTCCGACCCTTCGTAGATCTCGTTCGGCTCCTTCTCCGGAGCCTTCATAATCCCCATAGTGCGTAATCGGAATTCGGTGAATTGGCAGCTAATCAGGCTCAATAATGTGACTGATGTTATTCGACTGAATTTTGTGTGAAGTCAGGTGTAATAAATGATTCATAGAAATGGAATCTACTTGCTGCATGGTCGTTTGTTTGCAAAGTATGAGCATTTTAATCTAATAACATCACTCGTAGTTATATCCTGTTCCTTAATTTTCTTCACCTCCAAGCCGTGGCTTGTTCCTTCGCACAATCTTGTGGTAGTTAGGGATTATTTTAAATCGGTGTCAATGATGGTAATGACGTGAAGTCTCGCTTTGCACACCCAACCCAGTATAAGTAAACTATTCTATGATAGCGCGATGCACACTGTCTCTTAACTTCAGTTTTTAAGTTAACTGTTTGAACCAGTTGGGTTTAGGAGTCTGAATGAAGGTTACATCACAATGCGTTTTTTACGTTATATTATTTAGCAGGTCGTATGTAAGCCAAATGTTGTCGGTCTGTTCAGAAAGAAGCGATCGGGGTGATTGTTTAGTGACGTTACTGGTAAGTTGTTTCGAACTTATCCAGTCTGTATCAAATTGGGGAACTCATTGTTGGGTAGTTCACACGAGTAGAACTTATACCACCTTTGGTAGACAATGATTTCTCGTTTTGCTGCTGTATTTTCATCGTATTCTTCATCCTCACCTGTACATAACATGTACGCGTGTTTACTTTCTAGATTGGTTATACTTGGTCTTCAAATCATGCCGATCATCCCGACGGATCGCCCAATAGAATACGTTTAGAATCAGCTGGGATTCAGTCGAACTGGCCCGGCGATAGTTCACATTGGGTCGCTGTAGCAAATGCGCGTGGTAGACGCATGGGACGAATAAATCGGGCTATTTTGGGAAACGCAAATGTCTCACAAGCCGACGGTCGACATTTGGCGCATGCGGACCATCGACAAAACTATCCTAATTTGGTGGCGAGTAAGTTCTTACAGTCGCCCCCGTCATTTCGTCTGCCTTACCGCATTGATGCACTGCCTGCTAAATTCAATAGTCCCTTGAATTTTTTAATGCAGTTAGCAACCGCTTGGATCTCGTACTATATTCTAAAGGTGATGGGATAGTTTGCTGTTCAAATTCCTATGATTCCTCTTATTGTGCTTTTCTCGAGATGCTGGATGTAAAATTGAGACATCAGTACATTCATCACCTTAATTAGGTTTCTAATCCTTTGGTTGGAGATGTCGCCTAATCCCTCACAGACGTGTTCATTCGGATCGGAATCTGGTGTATGCTTTGACAGTAGGGTGTGCCTCCTATGCAATCCATGGAAATCCCTCGCATGTTTGTGTTGTTTTATTTTGTCTCTGTTCAACTTGCTAACTATGAACATTAAGTGTTTAGTTGATATATGTAAATGGAATTCCTCCTCTGCTATGTTTGTCAAGCTCATTCATTCCGGCAATCCAAATTCCACCTCACTTTTTTTGTGTTATCGTTATGCACGTGTAGGGTGGAATTTGGTTTGCCTTTTGTTTACCATACATTCGGGCACGATTTTTTAGTATATGGCGACCGAATCCTGACTCATCCAGCCCACCTTGGTGCATTGCTGATGACCCACAATAATGGATGTTCCCTTATATTTGTCGGGTGACATTGGAGCTCAACATAAACGCGCAGCTCACATTTCAAGTTTATTACCGTGCGCGTGGGTTCCGGACACACTGAGTTTTCACAAGAAGGCCTTACAGTTTAAGGGTTTTCTCCAGCTCACTGCCATCGTCGCTGCTTATTGCACCGTTTTTCTTTGTTCGCATTCTCCTACTTCACATCTGTACTAAAAGACGTGGTGTATGTTCCATTAGTCATTCTTGAAGTGCTCACAGATTTAGCTATCCGATATTTAGATCTACCCGTCGGCAAAATGTACGGATAGCTTGTCGCTTCAGTCTTGTGCTCCATTTGATGCGTGTCTGCGCAAAAACACTGGCTCGGTGAGCTCGTCCTATCAGTCACCGCGCGTGGTTGATATTGAGAGCCTTGTTTTCCCTATAGGGCAAATTGTTTCTAACCCTATGTCAAATCGTTTTGCCGAGAAGGACAAAGTGTAATCTAGCTTCACACGATGGGTGTGAAAAAGTACGTACCTCCATGGCCAAACTACAGAACGACGCAAACCTTTGTAAATCTTCTGTTGAGCCGGATGGCGATTTAAAACTTGGAAGTTCGCTTAATCATGACGTTTTGCAATCCTGTTCCTGATGTCCCACTAGGTTCAGGTTTGTTCCTTAAGACTGCTACAGAGTGTAGTAGCCAGGGCCGGTGTTTATTTTTGGTCCATTTAGTGCTGGGTATATCGTCGTCGTCATCAAAGATAGCAATACGTCAGTGGATTTCACTGACACCTAACTATCGTACAAATATTAGGAGAAAGGCAAGTCCTGGGCAAGAACGAAACAATCACGAATGGGTTCTAATTACTGAAAATAGCTATACTCATAAACAAACGTTTGACATCGAGTTTCCTACACTTTGTAAACAAAACCGAACTATGGGTGAAAGTAGGACTTTATCAGCAAGACGGCTTCTTTACAATTTTCACTGCCCCGCGTCATTTAGCACACTCAATTTCCACACAATTCGGCCAAACGATGACAACACTGATGTCGTTGAGCCCGATTAGTAGACATCTAACGTCTTCAGCCACAGACTATGTGAGTCGCGAGGTCCTCAGCCTGGGAGGCGAGCCCGACCTACCAACCCCTTGGTGAACGACTTCATTTCTCTACGCTAGGTTGTTATCTGCCCACTTCGCACCTTACGCCAGTTAGCCGCAGTGTCAGTAAACAGTGCTCGTTGACATCTTTAGTAAGCGGCCTAGCCATCTGAGTTTGATTATGTAAAAACTGAACAATAGAACTCGTTTTCTAACCTAATTGTTGCTTACTCGGTGGTACTTCTGATGTGAACGATCGAACACAGACATCGGTGGTCAAGTACTTGAAAGTAGATCGCGTCTTCTTTCCTGAGTGGCCAAGTTTCGCAGCCGTAAAGTAACACACCACGCGCAATCAGCTTTTATAAGAAACCCTTAAGCTTCGGAGAGATGCCCCTTTATCGCCAGAGCCGTTTTAGACTGGTGAATACCGCTCTGGTTTTGGAGATACGAACTTCTGTTTCTTCCCCTGTACCTCCGTCACTGTCGATTTAGTTTTTTGTGTACATAATGCGGTCAACCCTAATCGTTCTTCTGTGAAAGAAGTCAGAGCCAGGATCAGGATACAAACAAGACGATCCTCACTAAGGTCGAGACTTTCGGGTGCATGTTGGCTCGATGAGCATGTGTAAATCCCAGAAAAATGTGCTGAGACTACGGAGGCACATCGCATGTCAATAGAATCTAAATAGTTCATTTTGAAGCTAACGGACAGTTTTTCTTTAGGCTGAATACAATGCGTCTGTTCCTGCTTGTTGCTCTCAAGTCAAATAAGCATAAAATGACTAAAAACTCTATTACTGACCGAAACGCCTGTCTCAATAAATAAAATGTCTGAATGTATATGAGGTTAGATTTGGCCTGCAAAGTTTCTGAATTTAGAATCCTGAAGGACTGATGCAAAAAAGGAAATTGAGTTGATCAGGAAATTGAACGGATAAACGTTTAACTAGGTGAAAATTCACCAAAGCTTATCCTATGAATGTTCGAGCAGATTCTATCTACTCTGCTCAGCTCTGGAGTTGCCTGTCAGTATACAATTACTCTAAGACTGGCGGCCCCATGATGGGGTTGAGGGATGCTTTAAGAGAAGAACAGGATAACCTAATTTCACTTCGCCATAATGTTTTTGAGAAACGTACCTGAGCGATACATTCAATTTTTACAGAGAGAACAAAAAATTTGGTTGTTCTCATCTTCCAATAAAACACATACTGAGGGAGCCTTTTGTTTTGTCGCAATTATTTCACGATTATCTTCAGATTATTGAGAATCGATGAATGTTAGCTAGCTTCTTATTGTTCAAAGGCGTGTTGATTTCAGCTAGTTAGGTACAAAGCTTTCGGCACTCTGTGTTGTATTATATCAAAATATTACAAAACATTGTCTTGTTGCGGGCTTTATTTGTTGAATAAATATTGTAATCAAAATGATTGTTTGTAATGCAAGGAGTAAGCAGCATCAATGCCTGCGGTTTATCATGCAGTGTAAAAGGTTTCTTGGCTAACGTTGTGTCGAATCCCTCCTCCACGAGTTTAAATTTCAGTATATTTTTACAATTCCTTTCCCTTGGTCGATCTAACGGCATTTATTCCACATATACTCCGTCAGATCTCATCATGCCTAGATTCCGTTTCTACAACGTGTTACTTGCATCTGTGTTACGATCCATTTCGCTCCATACTCTTGTTACGAACGTTTTCCAATTGTTTCAGCATCACGTTCTCGTTTACTCGGTTCGGCGGATGAAATGGAAGAGCGTGTTGCACCTCAAAAGTCACTTTGGGCCTACCTATTCGGTGTCACTTGGCAGCGCAGCTCCGTCGCTGTTTGTGCGCGTCGCGAACATTCAGCTTCTCTTGACCCTGGTCCCTTGTTCAATTTGGACTCTAATCAACTAGATAACACACCTATTGAATTCAAAAGTGTGCACAATCGAACTTCAGTCCACGCCACTGTCTCACTACCCACACCGCTGTTGAGTGTCACGAATTCCTCTTAAAATGTTAACTCCTTCCTGAATTACGTGAATATGGTCGTTTGCTGTAAGCTAAACCAATTGACGGTCTTCGTCCCTTTCTGTACAGTTCTATATACTTGTTTATCATTACTTTTTATATCATGGTTTTGGGTTTTCGGCTTTCTGGTGCTGGCGCAATTTTCTATCATTAGATACGGCCTTGTTTGTTTTCCCTTGAAATCCAATCCATTTTCATGTCCATTGTCCTATGTGGTAGCCCGTCGATGTTAGCTCCGTTTCTTGCTCCCCCACAAACATCGTTTCATTCGTTGCTTCATGATTTGCTTCCTTTCTCTTTTCTGTCGCTACCTTAAACGTTTCTTTCTGCTGTCCATCTGTGTTTTTCACGGTGATCCTGTTTGTTATCTGCCTTGTACAGTCTTCTGTTGTTTTTTTCACTTCATTGTTTTTGACTTGGTTTGTGAATTTCCACCAATATTTGTGATTTTTTTGTACGCATGTTTGTCAATGTTCCTATAATTTTCTGCCGTGATATTTAGGTGCCGTGTGATTTAACGACCGTTTTCTTTCGCTTTTATTTTGACTTATCCTTTACCTTCTGACGTGCATATTTTCTCACCGGGTTTTACTCATGGAGTGATCCTCTGGTATAGCGTCCACACGCTTGTGCATGTTATCTCTTAATTTTGCATTTACAGTCTATTGTCCTCTGGTCCTGCTTTTTGTTTGCTTCCTCACTTTCCCGGTCTCTGTCATGTCACGTGACTGATTACGTTTGTGTCAGTCAGATTTACGCTTTTTGACGAATTATACCCACGTCTGGAACAACATAGTGTTCCACTTTCGTTTTGATGGATGGGTTCATCTTACTTCATGTTTTTCATCCCTCCCGAGAACCGAGGTGGTACTTCAACTTTAGGCAACCTACTTGCCGATACGATCCGCCAGTTTATTATTCATGGGGCTAAGCCATTTACCAAAGATGTCAACTAGTCGTCTGCCACACCGAGCACTGTTTACTGACACTGCGGCTAACTGGCGTAAGGTACGAAGTGGGCAGATAAAAACACAGCGTAGAGAAATGAAGTCGTTTACCATAAGGTTGGTAGGTCGGGTTCGCCTCCCAGGCTGAGGACCTTGCGACTCACACAGTCTGCGACTGAAGACGTTAGATGTCTGCTAATCAGGCTCAGTGACGTAAATGTTGTCATTATTCTAATCCTAGCCATGGCTAGGATATGCACTACTGATGGACTCCGCTATAGGGAAAACTCGAGTTTATTGCTCCTTTTCCATGAGGACCGACTGGAAACTCTGTGAGAATACAAAGGCTGCGATCAAATGTAAGTGATATTTAACTTGAAGCTAACCAAGTCGCCGATTACTCAGTAATCCAAAATATCGCCTAGCAGATTTAATGAGATCGGAGATTTCTACGAAAGCTCTGATCGAATGTGATTGATTCTCAACTTGAAGAATAAACCTTACAGAACTCACTGATACGTTCTCTCATGTTTGTGGCATTTCGAAAGAATCTTACACAATAGGTGTACACATCTGACGGATGAAATGGAGAATTTTTACAAGCCATCTGACAAGTTTGTGGCAAGCGGAGTTGTCCATGCACAGGATTAGCCTTTATGGGATACCACACTTGTGGTTTTGGATCACCTTTCGCCTGTGGTTTACGAGTTCCAGTTGGCCTCATTTGTCGCCTGTGACTGAAAGCCCCAGGAATGGACTTCGTGACTGTTTGCGAAAACACCGAGGCGTAGTCGTTGTCTGAACCAGCCATACTGAGACTGATGGGGTACTCCGTGGGTGATACTTATCAGCAGTCATTCTCATCTTTAAGAAGGGTGCAAGAACAATGAGAACTTTGTGGTGTCAAAGGATAATACTCCAGTAGTCTATCTGCTCAACTTGTGGTTCTAACTATCGTACAAACGTTCAAGACTTCGACTTCTCGGAGAAAATAATCACAAGTAAACCATAAAAATGGGTGAAATGTCCAAAAAGATGAAGAATCAACTCACCTCGTCACAAAAATGGAACGAGTTGGATGATAGGGTTCGAAAATCCCAGCAGATAAGATCCAGTGAAGATGTAATACATCGACCAAACAGTATGAAAAACGTAGAGTACACTAGCCTTTAAAGTGGCTTTATAATATTTTCACATTCATTTCTACATGCTCTCATTGCAGTTGGTCTGATAATGCTTGCATGTTCACCATCGCTCTCGATTGGTTGCAGCCTTCACAACTAAATCCTCGACTGCTCATCAGTAATGCCCACATTATGAAAAAAAACATACCGGTGGGAAGTAGCGTGTTCTATGTTTCTGTCTATCTGTTCAGGATCCGAACCCTCCAACTAGCATTAGTACTGTGACAATACAAGCGGTCTTAAAATTGTCTGCTGTATTTTGATGTTACAGTGAATAGCTATATCTCTTAGTGTCATGCGAGTTGCCTCTTGATGAATGTAGTTTTTCCAGACTCCAACAATGATCAGTATATTTTTGCATACATGTTTCACACGCCTATTTACCTCTCATCCTTTTGCAGAAGGCTTCGATTCAGATTGATCGTCACTCTATTCAGGTGAGCAACACAACGCATGCGAAGCAATGAATGCCAGCCCGAGGAAATGGTTCTCATGTTTGGTCAGCTGATTAGTGAGATTGCCCTTCCGGGACAACATCTTGTTACAATCCTGTGGTTTCTCTGCGATTTCCTTGCTTGTCTGTTCCAGCTTGGCACTGTTATCGGCGTTTGTGACAGCGGTGTAGAATCGACAAGCGCTTCTTTCACAAGCATAGTAGAAACATTCCTCAATTAGTTGTGTGAAGCTCGTGAATTCACCCTAACTGGGAAGTTCTTGATCGCGGGTTATCGATTAGAGTGAACTGAACATCTCAATTTTTTATGCTTTCGAAATGATCGGCAAACTGAACACTATTCACATAAGGTTGTGGTTGATCGTTTGGGATTGATTGATAGTTCACGCCTATTGGAAGATTACTGACGTTATGGCTAACACACTAGTCCCACAAACATGAGGGTCGGGGTGGGAAACTCGCACAAGGATATGTACTACTGATGAGCTTCAACAAGAGCGAAACCTGAATCTAGTGCTTCCTTACGAAGTGGGCAGAGGGAAAGGTTTGCGTGAATATAATGGCTGCGGTCGAGTGTGGGTGGTGTTCAATTTGACATGAAATGTCTTTTTTCTGCCTGTTAGTTTCTGTTTCACTCTTACTGAGATCGCGTGTAAACTCAAATCAGGCAAACAGTGTTATTTGAATATTTTCTACAAATTCACCGTAGGATATTTTTCATATTATTCAACCCACATATGTGTTTACATCTTAAGTTCACTTCAAGGTTTTGTCCACGTATGACAAATATCTACCTTACTGGGGGGGGGGCAACAATAGGCGACAAAATCTCGTGGTATGTCTAATCCGTTATCGTTATAGGACTGGCTGCTTAAACAGAATCAACTTCCTCTCTTAACAGCTTATCAGAAGTTACCTTATGTTTGCATGCAGGATCCTTCACAAACCCGACTACCTTTTGTGGAGCATGTTTATACGCATTACAAACCATCACTTTTGGAGTAGATCACTGTAGCTGTCCGACCTGCAAGCAATACTCATTCGACACCTAACCGTGTCCGATCTAACTATCGACTGATAAGTTCAAGCTCAGTTTTGATTGAAATATTCAGGACACTTAACCACAGCTTGGCTGTGGGAAATTGTCCGGTAGTTTAGAGCCACCTTCAGCTTTTCTCTGTTATTCCTAATCAGCTATTTGCTTGTTGCCTACTACTCACTCGGGTTTTCTTCTCCATTTCAACTAGTTCTTTTTTAACTGACTTTTCAGTCGTTTTATTTTGGATACTTTGTTCATTTTCATGACTGTTCTCGCCACTAAAATGCAGATTGTGGCGTTTATCAATCTTCTTCACTTCATCTGTCTTGCACATTTTCAATGAATTCAAACGTAGATACGAATTCTGAACAGATTTGTGCTGTTTAGTTGGGGATCTCACCCAACAGTTCATTCTCAGTTGCGATAGGCCATACTTCGATTCAAGCTATTAATGTTATTTGGCCTAGTCTACTATATCCTGATATACTAGTGAATTCAGCTGACTCCAGCAGTATGTAAACCTACTGTTTTTAGAGCACACTTTAACAAGGTCAAGACTTGACACGGTGTAATTGCCTGAGAATCTCATATTGTAGGTCGCAGTGAAAAGTTTTTTTGGTGTGCAAATCTGAAGTCCACTCAGGGGTCAAGTATCGATGCTTATTCATATTGTGTCGTGTGTTAAAACTTTGTCAAACGCAGTCATAATGGACAAGCCGAAACAAACTGCCACAGCCGATATAAACAACCGAGGACGAGTGACCAAGCACGTCTGAGCATCATCCACTATGGTTTCACGTATCAACTACTCAGTTACCAGTATTTAATATATTGCTTGATGTAGACCAGTAATCGATCTGCTTCCTACCTTAATTTGATACGACGAAATCATTCAACTTTCTGTAGATGGTTCATAATCATAACAGTGTGGTAACCTTGGAAATCGCTTGTTACACCTGCAAATTTATAAACTCACCATTATTCACAATTAATTGCAGCTGTCGCATCTAGGTAATCACGGTGTCTCTTGTCAAAGCGATCAGAAAATGTGAACCGTACTCACAGACGAATTTGGGTGGGCGTCCTTGTATGATAATTCACTCGTACCTATAGTACCTTCAGTGGCACATTGGTGAACACGGTTACATTATGAAAGCATGGATGAAGTTCTGGTCCTGACCGTGGCAGGAATGTGTAATACTGATGGGCTCTAATAAGAGCAAAATTCGAGCACACTGCTTGTTATTGAAAGAGGCTGACTGAAAAGTCTATGAGAGTGAGGCAGCTGCGATTGATCATTACTGATATCTATTTCATACTAATCGGTTACCAGTTACAAATATATATCTGATCGAACTACTGTGTTAGTCAAAATGTCATCAGATCCAAGCATGCAGTGGGTGGTAAAACTGGAATGTCAACTAATGTTTTACATGTAAATTTACCACATTAAGTCGCAGTGCTCATTTTCCGTGAGTACCTGATCTTCAGAATAGTGAAAATTATTTCAGCTCCGCGTGCTTTTAATAAGCTAATAAAAAATGTATAAAACAACTGAATAAATTATAAAGCCACTTTGACGTGTAGCCCGCTAGGGCTCACTTCACCTTTTCCAATTATGAATCGGGATGCATCTTTTTGACTTGTTTCTCAAAGGCGAATAAATATGGGTTGGACTCTGATTGTTTGTGTCTCGTCTTATGCTATCTATCAATGCTGCCCTGAAACCGCTGAGCTAACGCTATTGTGTACATATCGATGGGATATGCTCCCAGAGAGTCTCAGCCGGAGTTAGGTCAGGACTACAGACCAGGTAGTCCAGTATAGTTTTCCTGGTGAAGGGGATACATATTTGAGACGTATCGATATCTCATGTTCTCCTGTATATGCGGCCTGCCAGCAGGTAGTGGAAATCTATACAATGCGTTAGGAAGAATAGCCAGTTTTATTATCATTCTGAGTAGACACACTGCTCGTATCAACCGGTGTAAAAAAAAAATAATGTGAGATCGTCTGCCGGGTATCACCTTGCAAAATATACCTGTTTCTTTCAAGGGTCGTGTCGGTGTTACGTCATCACGGCACCAACATTTAGATGTGTTACTAAAGTTCAAAAATTACTACTCAGATGTGCATGAGTCCTAACTCCCAGGCTGACTTCCATAACATTGCATGTGTTTATGATTAATAAAACGTGAACTTTTTCTTGCTCGTACGTCGTATGTAGATGTTTGGACGGTGAACAAGGTATGTTCATGTGATGGTCCTCGTATGATGTTCAGCAAGGCTGCCGACATCAAGTATTGGTTTATTTCGGAAACGGACCGACTGTACACGGCCAAAACACCCACAAGCAGCGGTTGTCTTCGTCAATATACAACTGATATTTACTCCATTGGACAGTCATTCCAGTTTCCCATATCAGTCTATGGGTTTCAGTGCGCAAAACCAGTGACGGTTTTGCCGCTATCACATGCAAACCACAGAAATCATTCTCAGTGCACACATTCAAATTACCTGTTACTCAATAATGTTGCGATGTCCTCATTACACGATGAGTTTGTCGCTGTGTTTTGCGACATTCTCCATTGACCCATTAAAAATAGACGGGCGTCACAGTACCACTGACTTTTATGATGTGTGTTGATGTTAATCATGTACAAAAATGGACACTGCTTTGTACTGTAACATATTTATCTGTAAAATACTAGGTGGGGTAAAAGCTAAGGGAAGTAAGTGACATGTTTCTCTGTAACCCCGATAGCCATGTTCCCACTGATCAGTGGATAGCCGTTTGGACTGTATTTTTGTGATGGCTCAGTAATCCGACACTTAGTCAAAGGTCATGGATTCGAACCCGCGGCATGCGTGATGCTCGTGAGACCCCATAAGTTTGAAACAGCTGTCCGCCACTTTAATAATGGCTACTGAGATTCATTGTTTCAAAAAATCTCTTACCTACTTCTTTTGCTTTGGTGAATGTCTACTGGCATTGCCTTGGAAAATATCATCAGTTTTGAGTTCTGTTTACGTAATTACACTCCGGACGAGTTGAGGTTATAAATACATTAGAATGCGCCAAAGTAACAAGGTTGAAAATGAGAAGACTATCATGCTCAACAGAATGAGACTATCATCGGCATAACGGTTCTGGAAAGTAGTCAAGGACATTCCGTCTATTTTTTCACTTTCAATCATTTTAAAACTGTCCGCCCAAAGTGACGCTGTCAGTTTGTTCAAAGGCAGCTCCTTCACACTCAAAACGATTGCTTTCTGTACGTAAGCAGATTACTTCCTTATGAGTGCAAAATGTAACACAGACGGAAATATTCTTCACATAAGCCTATGAACTTTATAACACCCTATTTCGTTTGATAATTTTCGAATATATCCAGTTCCGTAGCTTTCTACCCGTTGAATGTAAACCTGGTCTGGTCAACGTATTGCTTGTTATGACCCAAAGAATTTATGTAGATGGCCATCTAGTTCGGAAGCGAACAGGTCGCAACAACCACATTTCTTGCCAAATGATGACTGGGGAAATTTAGATCTCTTCTCGACCGAGAAAAACCTACGGTATATACCGTTGTAAACCCTCGAAAGAATACGCCGGTTCGCCCTCGATATAGAAATGTGTTTGACAAAAATCGGATTCTCCTCCTTGTGATGACTAACATGGACCATGTCGGTCCCGAAATAACGCGACCGCCCCCGTAATTGCTCCCAAAACAAAACAAAAAACAGGTACAAAAGCAGCTTTGTTCGACTCCGAAAACGTGTGCGACAAGAAGGAAATTACAAGGTATTTTTATGGTGCATAGCGGCCTACGAACATTCTCGAATCAGAAAATCGAGGGACAGTTACTGAAGATAATAGTTAAAGTCACCAGTCCATCAATGAGCATAACGGAATGAAGGTTGAGCAGGTAATAAAATAGCCAAGGTTACCGGCCGATTGTTCTGGATAGTTCCGCTCATTCTGATTAGATAAAATTGTTTTCACGAAGAACGAGGTGGTTTTGGACGAAGAAGATGGACTTCTTAACATACACAACATTGTAAACTACCACGCAGATGAAGCCAATTATTTAACTTGTCAAGAAGTGCATGAGTCCTGGAGGCGAACTGCGCTTTTTGACGTCAACCATGAGAGTTCATTCAGTTTACTATGCGAACGATTTTCAAAGGTGTGGCCTATCGAGAAACCCGAAGTCATCAATTGCGACGCCCATCCAGGAGATGGATGATAGTATCTATCTGAGTTATTTTGTTATTGTATTGTTAGATCACCCAAACACCAAATTTCTGGTTATGTATCGATTCAGTAGATACAACTGTCGATTTGTGCACAAAAGTCACTTGTTCACACCATCCAAACCCAGCTTGTTAAAATGACAGTGCGACGGATCACTTCACAATATTCGTTTGCACATCTGAGTTACTGAAGTCCACATCGGCGTGAATTGGGATGCTCGGAACTACCACACAAGTGATGCAAGTGCAAAAAGAACTAACGGACAATCACTCAAGGAATGGAAATATTAAAAAAATCGCACCTGACCAGTGTTATAGAACTTTTTTAGAAAAGTAAACCAGCTGAACGATGTTCTCTCGGATGCTGTTTACTTCCTCACGTTGCTCGTAGTGTCCTTTATTTAGACTTGGATCAAACATTGACTCTACCGTTAACTTCCGGATCCCAACTGCATTAGTTCGGCTTCCGTCTAGTCCTCGGTATCCTGTTGGTACCTCGGCATGTTTGCAAATATGCGGCTCTATGACAACAACTGCTGGAACGTGTGATGTGTACCAGTCCGCTGCTTGCTTTCTTTTGTTCAGTTCAAACCGCTTGTAGATGGCATTATTGCTTACCTATACATTGAACACCACCCATAGTTGATCTCAGCTGCCTCACTACCATAGACTTTCCAGTCGGCCCCCTTCGAAAGGAAGCACTAGACCCGAGTCTCGCTCTTGTTAGGATTCTTTAGTAGTGCACATCCTTGCCAAGGCCGACATTAGAATTCCGGCCACACTTTCATGAGGCAGTTCTATTCACCGCCGAACTCACATTAGGCACGAGTGAATCATCACATGTAAACGCTCAGCCACACTCTTTTGCAAGTACTGATCAGACTTCCCGACACAATAACTGTCTTGCTAACTCCAGTCGATGACCCCAGACGTTTCATCAACTTGGAATCACAAAATCATTAAACTTTTAGGACGATTCGCGGCACAACAGGATATGGAAGTTCAGTTTTGACCAGACCCATGTATCATCAAAAAGTTTATGTTTACTTTGAAAGTTTTTGCATGTTAATGTTGTCGTACTCATTGAGTCACATCTATTTCAATGCTGTTCGATAGAAATAATACTCTTTCCGTCTCGAAGCAAATTACCTCAACGATGGAGTATAGTTACAATCTTCCGAATATATCTCATGCGGGATGAAATACTGTTCTCGAACTTGCACAAAAACAGCACTCTGTTACATTGCTAGTTGACTTTTTCACATTTAGTTTCACCTTGTTTAACCGGTTTGTATTTGTAGTCAGTGAATGTTGTCTGGTTTAGAAGATAATGATAACACTGGGTAGACCAAAACGGACGCTGCATAAAATTTGTCAGATTTCAGTTTCTGAATATAATTTCCAGTTGTGTTCAAATAGGGGAACAAAATTTAGTTATACAAAGCATGATTCCAGTCTATATAAGACTTGACGTAAGACGAGCTTGAGTTGGTTTATAAGATATGATTGATGTTATTGCATATAAAGTCGGCAATTCGGATGACAAAATCAAGGTCCAATCTAAGACCTCGTGATGGACGATTCCGAGTTCAACCAGCAAGTAACCATCAGCCGTTAAACAGTTCACTTATTCTGTTGTTCACTATTGCAAAGTGGGCAGGAAAATGGAGAACATAAATGGCAATACTGCGCAGAAGCGTAAAGAGAGAAGAACGTTCCAATATTTCGGAATCTCATTTTGTAATCATAAACTTATGATACAAGTTATTGGATCATGCTGGATCATAACGCCAAACCTTATCGTGCGAGGGTTAGTGAACAGTTTAGAATGAAGCTCCGAATCGGCCGGTCTTTCTAGCCACTAAGTCTCCTAGATTTGACCAAATCTGGGCCCATTTTGCCCGCAAGCTAAAAGAACTAGGGACTCCAACCCACCTTGGAAGTCTTGTAAATGATCTGGAGAGGTATCCCCTTCAATTCCACCAAAATAAGGTATGGGTTGCTTAAGACACCAGTTTATATCACACGTTTTCACAACTTATGTCCATTGTCTAATCAAAGCTGATTCAAGTTTGCAAATTAGGTTTTTAATCGGGGCAATAGTTTTGGCCCAATATGCAAACACTATCATGACAGAATACAGCCAGTGTATAGAGGCTTTAAACTGATTTCGCTGGACCAATCGATCGCTTCATTAAATGGAGAAAATGATTTAGGTTCATTTAAACTAGAGTTGTGGTATCACTAGAATAGAGCAATAACCTCGTGCATATGAATGAATTGTGAATGATTGCCAATTCAGTTACCACTGAAACCCATGCACACCTGGGCGAACAAATCGATAATTTACATCATTACAAGTTTGAACGACTCTGACTCAGATGCGGTGAGATTGCATCGTTTTTAAAACATGAATATTAATATCCTCAATAAACTTGTACAAATTGTGATCGAGGCACAAACTGACTAACAGATGACACTCGGGAATGTATAGGTGGTCTAATGTAAATACCTGATAACACACTATAGCAAGGAGGTCACTTGAACTCGTGCAATTTATGGTTACATCGAAATGGATCAAACATGATGTCGGTTATCGAGGCAACCAGTCGCGACAACCACACACAAGAATTAGCAGATGTGCCACAAAATGAAGATGAGTATACATCAGTGAGCCTATACGAATATCCAAAAAACCGATTGTGAAGAGTGTGGTCAATGAAAGAAAGGCCCTTAATTGTAACTCTGATTGTTTTGTTTGTAATTTCGCATTTAGTCGTGTAGGAGTGTTGAAAGGTGGTTTTCTGTCCATCAAACATTTGAAACAATATTGCAGTGTTCGCCTTACTGGTACAAGGTTAAACATGTCATCGGAGTGAATTCATCGGATTGGTTTTCAATTCTATTGAGTCGTTATTTTCCTTATGTCTTAGTACTGTCGTCTAAAACAATGTCCATGGCGAGGTCCCAATGCACCTACGATGTCTCATACATGGAAAGTTACTAACGGATACTGGAATGTAGGATCGGAAAACAGCGACAGAGCGGAAAATTGGATTATATGTTAGTGTCCGCCACAAAGCAACTTTCAAAAAATCCACTTGTACTGGTTTTAAACCAGTTATTATAAGCACATTTTGAAAAATGTTCTAGGCCCAAACGGAATCGAACTCAAGATGTACGCTGACTCACAGTAAAACGATTGGTTTACCACGGAAGACGATGTGAATTTTTCCAACAGGAACCACATTATGCTTGTCTTCTACTTCAGTATTGTGATTTTGTCTACATGCATTCCCTATTGGTACTGATGTGTTATTTCTAAATGATTACTTCACACACAAAATAGAACTGGTCAACGAGATGTGTGAACTTGTGAGTGTACAATAATGCCTAATACCATCGTTTTGATACCGAGGCTGATGGCCCTTGGTCTCTCCAACGCGTTCATGAAAAGTACGACACTGCCTGCCAGAAGTGAAGTTTTTCAGAAGACTTGTTCTGAAAAAAACTCTAGGCCTTATATTTGGGACCAAACGGAAGCTAATTGTCAGACAAGCCAGTAAAGTGATCTATTCGACTCCCTTAAACTTGAGTTATTACCGTTAACTGTGTCTGCTCATAAGCAGAATGTACATCGAACCAGGTAGATAAGGTGTCACTTCCGTTCCACCGTTGTTTTGACTAGTTGACTTACAACATTTTGGGATAATCCGCTCTGCTTACCTGTCTTATACTCTGCATTAAATCAACAAGTTTAGACATCTAGTAAACCTGTGACTGTGAAGTACGTCTAGCGCTTTTGTGGATAGGAGTTTGACAGTCATGCCGTAATCGGTGCTGGTTGGTGACACAACAGTACTGTCCATGAATCACCCAGCTTTGCCCTAAAATGGTGTCTATTGCTAGTGCACAGTATACTGGAAGACCATAAGGTCACACTATTACGACCACATCCGAAATAGTTCATCCCGAAAATAAGACCGCTTTCAAGTTTACATTCCGTATATTCTGCATTAAGAAAGTATGGCACTGATGTAACGTGCCTTTCATCTGCCAAACGTTCTATCCCGGTTTGGATGATATACCCAGTTCCCTGCTGTGCGGCCTCACCCAGTCTACTTGCGCGGAGTCAGGAAGGACACGACTAAGGAGAAACAAACTGTAATGCCTACTTCAAGTTTGACACACAAAACATGAAATGCGTGTAAATATATAACATGAAATAGTTGCCAAATGTAGCCATTTATGCGTTGAATCACTGTCCGCTTGTTTAGGCCACTTCGCGATTAAGTGGCCGAGTAAGGTCAATTCCATAGCCGTTGCACTCTGACTGATTCACCTGACTAGCGCGACACTCACGCTCACCTTCACGCCTCCTCCTGGTTGGTTCGGCTTGTACGGCAGTGCTTTGTTGATGAATGATTTCGTCTGATTAAGTTGTTTTGATGAAATATTTCGTCGGCTGTCACCGATGACTTGATTGAGTTATTTTGATGATATCGTCTCCTAACAGACAACAATCACCCTTCTGGGGTTCATGAAGGATTCAGAACGTTTGCACTTCAGTGTGCCGATTTATACTGCTTCCGAAAAATGACCTCTTCTATTGAAACGTGTTTCCTAGCATATTTTGGCTTGATATACTTCCTAGTTTGCATACAACCCTTTTAATCATAGTTTAGTCTGCAAACCGTTTGTTTCGGTGCATATGTTAGTGAGTCTCAAATTCATGCTTCTCATCAAAACAGTTAAGCTTGGAAATGAAAACAGATTATCAAATGAAGAAGATATCATGCACTTGTCATCTCGATCAGCTACATGTGTCATCATTTAGTGATCAGTTGTAGGTGCACGTCACATCTGTTAGCACACTAAGATAGCACGCCATCAACACATTTTCGAAGATATTCTCTACTATGGAGTGTTGTAGCCTTTATGAACCACTGTAGGGTGACATGAAAACTGCTACACATTTCGATTGACGATTACCCAGTTAGGGTAATCTTGTGGTAATTTACGAAATGCCGTAGAATGACCTTCTATTCGACCGAGTTGTCCCATCACGAATAGAGAAAGGGTCACATCCATGGTCAAAAACGGTGTGGTGGAATATGGTGTCGGTCAGATGTATTACACTAATTGGTTTTCTGAGTCGTATCTCCTAACGAAGCAAATAAAACGAATCCTACAACACCGGTCGATTCATGATCAAGATATCATTCTCCTCAGGAATGTGCAAACCTACGGGTAGAATTCGATGTCAGCTATCTGAAATTAAGCTGGAATATTTGGTTCACATTTACTGAGGCAAGTTTAGTGCCAGGAGAATGGTTGAGTATTACTTCAATTTGTCAATCAGCTTGAAGCTGTGCGACCGGACGTATGTGTACGTTACATCTCTGTCTGATCTTTATTTCCTCTTACGTCTATTAACATTCCCCCATCCCTAACTTCAAGACTGTCATATATGATCGTTGCGTCTGATTCACCCACTATCCTGAATGCTATGTATGATAATTGTTTGTCATCCAAATTGACATCCTCTGTGGTCCCGTTCTGACTCATTTCGATGCCCATGTTTTCTCATTTGCATGTTAGAAAGTAAGACTTACGGTCAATTGTATGTCGGTAACACAAACGATTTACTAGTTTGTTCAATCCCAGATACATTCTTTTGGCTGTCACTGTTCTGGCACTAACACTCTCATTCAGTCCAAGATGCAAGATCCGAACGCGGCTAGATATCTAGCATTCCAGCCATATTCCGAGATATAATTACTAAACTTAACGTAGGTTGGCTACTCAGGCCTCCCTCTCAAAACAATTTATGCCCTCATCTAATGGTCCATCAATCCGTCGACTACGATTGGTCGATCTTACAAACTAGGGTGTACTCGCATGATGGATTATCGATCATCTGGACTACGGACGGTAGTTCTGGCCTAACGTTAAACGATGTGTGTCAGATTGTACAACTTTCCAGATAAAACATTTTGATGGAAATGTCCGTTTGTGTTGAAAGGATTGATTGCTTCTGGCACTTCTTACAACCATTTCCTATTAAGTACGAGTTTCAAGTTGAACATCACCCACAATTGATCGCAGGTGTCGCATGCCCATAGACTTTCCAGTCGGCCCCTTTCGAAAAGAAGCACTAGACTCGAGTTTCGCTCTCATTAGAGCTCGTCAGTAGTGCATATCCTCGCCACTGTCGGGTCTGGAACCACGGACACGTTGTTCATGAGGCTACCGTGTTTACCACTGCGCCAATGAATTCACGTTAGGCACGACCGAATTATCATATGTGAACGCTCACCCATTTTCGCTTGTGAGTAATGATCAGGTTGCCCGATCGTCTCGAGAGGAGACACAGTTACTGTCTGTTAACTCCAATCGATAACCACGCGATTAGGACGAATTGTTGGATAACAGTGTATGCACAACCCTGACAGAAAACTGATGATATTTGTTGTTGCAAATTGACCACCACTCATTGTTGGCAACTCCTGTTACATTCAGACACATTTCGAACGAAAAAAGTAAATTCGTATCTCATATTTGTTAGAGCTTCCTTGTTGTGCGTATTTCCGTCTGGGCAGAAATTTATGTTCTGATTCTCTTGCTTGTGATGCACACGATCATCATTGTCACGACGATTATTGTCTGATTTGAACGGAAAAACGTTCAATTCAAAACACTGGTTACCTCTTGGATGAAGGTGTAGTAATCGGGTGGTGGCTTTTCTTGTTCATACCTATCACTAACTTAGATCGTTTGCCCGGTGGGTTTGAACAGAGTCACGTGTTTTTGACAAGACGCTCACGAAACGTGTGCAAACGTGCTACATATTATCTCGCTACTTGTTAGTTTGCTACAGCTGGTAAAAAGAAGGTACTACAATGGACTGAGATTAGCTATGCAACAAATGTGTTGTAACCACTTGGTAGCAATCACCTATGGGTGCGCCAATGTCAGTTTATAATCTTGTTAACTATTGCATCGACCAAGACTATGATCGTTTGGCAACTAATCCGCTCCTCTTTTCAGAAACTTGGGTGTCTGTGATCTTCTACCTATTCTTTTCTTAAGCTTTGTTGGCGTATTGAATGATGAATCGTCAGTATGATCTTTTCGTAGCCCAACATTTGATTTTGTTTTTCAACTTTATCCTTTTTGGAACGTACTAACATGCACTCGTATACTAAAATGCTTCTTGTATTACATTTTACATATCTTTCTTCTTAAGCATAGATCTTGTCATTGCAGTCTCTCTCTCTCTCCGTTTATTGTCCGAGAGATAAGGGTTTCCTCTTCGTGCTAGCCATTCAATTGGCTAGCCAGCATTGGCCGGCTGGACACAAAGGCCTCACTCACACACCTACTGGTCTTTTTTCTTCGTGTTTACACCGGATACGTGGTGTGTGAGTGGAACTGCAAGTGGTGCAGCGCAAGCCACTTGGGGTGATGGTTTAAAGCGCAGGCGTCCTTTGGCTTCGGTCGCTGTGACAGGCTAATCCGTTTCGGATGCCGCCAACCATAGTCTTGCTATATAATGGACTGGACTGTGCTAAACCATCATTACGTCAACCAATACTGGAAGGTAATTTCCGAAGGCATTTGCATTTGGCGGTAACCATTTCAGATGAGCCTATCACAGTAACCGAGATCAAATGGAGCCTATACATAGACATCATCACCTGCGGTTCCACTTACACACCACGTTTCCAGTGAAAATTTGAAAAAAATGACCAGGAGGAGTGGTGGTTGGACATACGTGGCCTAGCCACTCGATGCTGGTTAGCCAGATGATAGACCTGTACGAAAGTGAAATCATTATCCATCGGAAATATAAAATAGAAATGGTAATACAAATTCTATTCTTAACAGTGACTTTGGTGGATTCCAGCGTGAACTGTTCGAGAAATCCTGTCGGGGCAGTCGATCCCCTGGATCATTTGTTGGATTCCATATGAGAGAGTGGGATGTATGGGTAACCGAGTCCAAATGTGAAATTTCCGAGCTCTTGGCGTGACTTTGTAGCTTAGGTGGTAAAGCGCTTGCCGCGTTGAGGCATGATGTTTCTATCGCTGTTTCCAATCCAGCCGAAGCCCTGACTTTTCACAGTTGGGTGTCATCTAAATTCATAAAATAAAAAGCCTCCAACGGTATGATCTAAGCTGGGGAAAAAGACTTTGCAAACTGGATGCAAAAATTAACCAGATGATGGGATCAGGAAGAATCGCAAAAATTCAAACGTGGATTGAGAATCAAAGAAAACAAATGGCAGAGAGCCACCATAAGAAGGCTTCTGAAATGGACAACGAGTGATTTACCGAACGAGTGCAGTCGTAGGTCGATAGAAACGAGAATAGATGACTGGCTTAAAACCCTCGCACCCAAAGTACTCGTCGTCCCTTCGTTAATGGTATCTTATAAGGAGGTTGATGACCTGTTCTTTTTCAAAACGAAAAGTGCATTCACAGCCGCATTCACTGCAACGATGTATAATCACTCTGCCGCAATCGATGACATCCGTGAGTCGTTTGTTTACCGCGCACTTGAACTCACGACCGTGCAACAGTTGTTCGTTAAGCCTACAGACGCCCGTCCGGATTGCATTCCCAAAATCCAAGATCGATATCACAACTCCGGAGGCTTAGATAGAAAAAATCTTGGTAGCAGAGTCTCTGATCAACAGGATTGCACTTATCTGCTTACCTTACGCTTACTTGCAGCAGCTGTTTCGAAATTCGTTCGTCGGTCATCCCATGGACGTGTCCTATCCAAGGAGCTTGAGCAACCGTCATCACGGCTTCAGTCCCACTCATGTTCGCCCATCAAGGTATCTTATTGTTCGGAACGACATCAAAACACCGAATGTTCAAGATGCGTTTTAGACTTTACATATGAGAACGACTAAAATACCTCACATTTCCCGGTTGCAATGTCCGAATTTCACAACATAGACAGCATCAGTGTACGGTAGATAAGTGGGTTTTATTGGATTGTCGCCTTTGGTTACGCGCTCAGTCGCTTGACCCACAACCGAGAAATCAGAAGAGACGCGACAACACCGTTTGTTGGACGAGCGAGACAGAACTAGGCCACAAAAGCTCTAAATTTATAGGACAAAACGATTACCATAGATGGCCGACAGATACAGAGCGGATCACATGAACCGGTCATATATGGCATTCACGACGTCAGAGCAAATCACGTTACAGGGGGCATCAGAAGGCAATGCGAGGAAAAACAGTCCAGATAGCGCACCGGGGTTTGACCACATACCTGCAATCTGATGGGCTGAGTGGGACCATACCACCACCCACGACCATACCATCCAAGCTAGGCAGGCCGATCGATGTGGCGTGACGCGTCCTGGCTGTCTCGTTAGGAGATGCGCCTCCTAACAGGCTTGTTTTTATATCCGGGCTGCGGTTCTTCTAGGTATGTCTCTAAAGCGGTCCGATAACACCATTAGTATTTGCCGTGCGGTATTCAAATGCAAGACCTCTCTCCGAACGGCGACGCTGTCATATATATGTTTGAATAGGATGGGGCTAAGACACGACCCTGTTTCACGCCACTTAAAATGGTGAACTCATCTGAGGTCAACCTTTTGTTTTCAAACCCATACGCAACATTCTAATTATAATAAAAACTTACGTGAACATCAAAACTTTCCGGACGCTGCATACAGTGCCTCACGGCTCACGGAAACAAACGCTTTGATGAAATTTTCAAGGAGGGCATACAGCGGCCGGTTGCGTTTGCCGTACTTACCCTGTATCCGTCAAGCAGCAGACACCGTGCCGTTCATACTGCGACTCACGAGGAATCCACGTTGATCTTTGGGAACATTAGGATCTAAAACTTTTGCACTGTGTTGATTACTCATAATTATTGCCAGAACATTTTCAAGACATATAAGGAGACTTAACCTCGTTACCCATCGGTGTTTTACTCATTTTCTTTACCTTCAGACAAAGACACGATCAGAGTATCCATGAGATCTTGAGTGCCTGTTTTCGGCACACGAACGGAGTGAATCCCCCAGGGTAAAGCACGTTCCCAAGCTGAGACGTTATGCATCAGAAGTTTCTCTGGCAATGCGTATTCACATGCAGTCTTTCCGTTTAACAATTGTCCGGGATCATTCTACATCTCTGCCAAGTCCGGGACTAGAGCAAGTGACGCCTTGCTATATTGCCGTGACAACCTATTTGCGGCCACTAAGTCAACGGTAGCCAGCCGGATTAGTAGATTACTCCAGTACTTGCACCCGATCTTCCTGGTATCTTCCGGTTGTGCGCACAAAGCGCCAGAGTGCCTGTCAGTCAGCGCTCTAACAGGCTGGACGAATGAGCCGATAATCTGCTCAGGCAATTCATAGAACCCTCTATGTTGTCGGTGGTCAGCGTGGCCCTGTCTTTACCCATCTTGTTTTCCCACCATTCGTCCTTGATTCCGCGAAGTCATTCGGCAAGTTGCGAGCGAGCGCTCTGAATTATGATTCTTTTGCTCTCAGTGTTTGTGTCCATCGTGTACACAACAAGCCGTTCATTTTTCTTCCATATCAAGTTCGAGATAATTATATCGTAGTAGTCTAGCCAATCTGGGCTATTGTTTCCGTGGCTTTTGTGATCCGTTTTCAGAGATTTTGCCACACACCTTCAGGGTTAATGGACGGGAGATAATTCTTAAACGGACGGCAACTGCTCGCTGAAATACCGTTCTCGTCTTTGAATTCCCCTGTTTCCTAACCTCCAGTTTTTGTGGTTGTGCAAACAATGTATAATAATCAGGCTTGCAAACAGGAACAACAAACTTGTACTTGACCAGTGTACGACCTGTGGTACATTCAGCCTCGCGCATCACTCGCGTGATACGCACTTCACGAATGTCGCACCTTTGCTCTGTCACGCGGTCAATCAAGCAACAATGATCGTTTTGCGGGTGAGTCTAAATCGTAATATAGCTCGCTTCCAAACGAAATCGGGTGTTTTTAATAACGAACTTGTGAGTGGCACACAGGTGTAGGATACGGCCACCATGCCGACTGACTGCAACAGTGCCGTGGAGTCTAAGGACTCTTGGCTAGACTTATAAGAATAGTTTAATTCATGGGCTTAAATCACCGGGTGCAATCAACCGGTCACTCACTGGTGTCCATCGGGTTGTGGCGTACAGCTAATCATAGAACTGGTCCTTCGCGTATTATTTGCGAAGTACACCTGGACCCTGAGTACTAAAAAATATAGTTAACACCTCTACCGAGTTGCGTGCCGTGAACCATGAATTGAGAATTGATGTTGTGCGGTTCGCCTATCACCAAAGGATTGATGTAGTCAGCGAATTCAAAACAGACGCACTGCTCTCGAGCACTTTCTGCCATGCAACTTATCCAATAAAAGGTGCACACAGCGCCTGGTTCCCGGATCTTGCTTTGGTGTACAAACCTTGTCTCACTCTATGCTGCAACATTAACGTTATAGCGGCTCAGTTCCATGATGTTCATTGAGGTGCGGCGTTCCGCCTGTCCGGTGTTGAATCGATTCAGCAACCGAAGCACATTTCATATCTAGACGATCAGCGTTCTTGTTCCACGGGCATATCTCCGACTGACATGTGTGGCCGAGTTTCTGACCGAACAGTTCGACCTGTGGAACAAATGGAAATAGGGTTTTCTTGGCAAACCACACCCCAAATCAGTGATTCAAAAGCTTGAGGATATAGAGCTTTCTTTGAAAACTTTGCCCGGAGCCAATGACTTAAAATTCGGACTTACTTGGAAGTGATCTGCTGACCCAGCCTAAGGCGCAATAAATAAGACTGAAGATTGTTTCCCATTACTGCTACATGTAGTAGATCCGCTGCAAGCTATATCAAGTCAAGTGTTTTTGGACAATAGAAGATGATCGGAGTGCTCTTTGTTCGAGACTAACTCTTCTAAGCCCCTTCTTTTGTGTACGATTGAGAGTAGTGCTAGAATTATAAATGTAATTCTGCTGTGAACCCATAGGTTCGTTTTCTATTACTTAAACACTTCTTTGCTATTAATGGTGCGACGTAACTGCTTCTGCATGGCTGCTCCACTTTGACATGTCTGACACGGTTGAACAGAGAGTTCCCGAAGTCCTAATCGTTGTAACCCTCCGCATCAGAAGATTGCACAAGCTTGATCGCTAAACCGAAGTAGCAGGAATGGTTTGGAATGCACCCACACGCAGATCACGGGTTTCGCGGAGCAAGTGCTGAATGATCATTTCTTATTTTCTGACAACAAGCTATAAATCTTTATTTCGAAATGTCCATAATGCATACAACAATGTGTGTATTCATTTTACATTCACTGTTTAAAAAAGCGGACAGCATAAAAAATCACAAATGGTCTATACTTAGTTAAACACAGAACACAACTTCTCAACAAGTACGTTCATGCAAGTTTTCATGGTGTGTGTTGTGGTTTGAATGGAATGATTCGAGTAACATATCAGCCAGACATAACAAATTTAACAACAAAACGTGTTTTTTTGGTATAAAATGCGATCGGAGTTCATTAGGTAAGCCTGACTGATGAGTGACCACAACCGCAAAACTGGTCGTGCTTCTGGTGAATTATGACCAGCGAATGCTTACTGCTTATGCTACCTTACCATGTAAATATTGTGGCCTTTGAGACTATTTCGCTGGCGGATAGGAAATTCTGTTTATACAGTTGAGCTGTAAGCAATTGTGTCTGTCTGACTTAGCCCCCCGTAGCATAAAACAACGTCATTCTCGTGTGCCATTCAATGGTCAGAAAAGGCAGTGCTATCAACCAGCTTACGTCAAAACTGATCTAATTAAAATCAATGAATTAATCAATGATAACCCTAACTAACTAGGGTGCAAACAAGCCGCAAGAGTTACTCTGGTACCTAAGGCGAATAAACACAATGACCCAAAGAGTATCGGTCTGCGTGTTCACACACTTGTAAGCGTAGTGTGGCAGTGTCAAAAGACCACTGCTCAGGAGGAGCGCAATTTACTTTGTTGCTAGTGGTGTAGGGGCCTAGTTTCGGGTGAGTGAATCATGAACTCGTCGTAGATTACCTTCTTGGTTTGTAACACAGGGTAACAGTTGCATATTACGCTGTCAAGATTCACATCACAGCCTCTCAAAGTGTATGGGGTATTGTACACATTGTCATATTCCGCTTCATTGCTATATACAGTTTGCACCATTTTCCCTTGTACAGAATGAACATCACTTGTTTGAATTGATTCTGCTTAGCAATACACTTTTGGTGCGCGCGTCTCGTCTCTTTGACGTTCCTGTTTCGTATAGATTGGGATTGTCTGTAGCGAGCTATTCGGCTACTGCGTTTTGAACTGAATATTGGCATTTGTATCTTTGTATTAGGTTAGTCCCCTACAAGTGTTTGCATTTCCGCATGACCAAATCTACGGTGCAAATAAGGTGTGTTAATCATGGTTAACATTCAGTCTGTATAAAAAGGGGCGCTGACTAGAAACGTCAAAATGAAACTTACATTCGTTTTAATGACTTTGTCGATATGTATGTCTCATCCACGGTATATTGCTGTCCTTTAAAAATACGTCGACGAAAGGACCTATAAATCCGACAGAAATCCTTAGGTAAAAAGCATTACTGATAAGTGGTAGGGGATGTAGTTGATAGGAGCTGAACACCACTTAAAATCGACCGCAGCCATCAAATTTCCGAAGACATTCCATTCAGTCTCCTTTCAAAAGAAAAATTATACTCGAGTTTCGCTCGTGTTACAACTCGTCAGCTATGCATATTCTTGCTATCACTGTATTTCTTCAGGAGACTTTCGAGAAACCCGAGCACAGACGAAGTTGGCTGAACGTTTGCATCTGATAATTCAGTTTTGCACAAGATGAGGTCAGTGGCTTGGTGGTCAACACTGTTGCCTTATGAAAGTGTGACCGGAGTTATAGTCCCAGCCGTTACAAGGATGGTGAGCTGTAACAAGAGCGAAACTGGAAAGTTGATGCTTCTCACAAAGCCCCTCCGGCAGTTCTTGTAACCAGTCTGATTTTAAACGTATTGCTCTGTTCTTCACTGGATCTCACGGAAAAAATAAGTAGTAGAACTTTGACCACTGCATAATCTAAACCGTCCGTGTAACCTGACTTGCGTCTCGACGATTTAATCCCAAATTTTGCATCTCAACTGTAGTATTGCCCACACCTTGTTTTTTAAAGTCAGTACATCTAAACACATGGGGTGGATGACGTACATCTATTATGCAACTAGTTCATTCTAACCCAATTCACGTGAAAAATCGGCAACGAGTTATTGCACTTTTACAGACGAGTCAGTCCAAAACATGATTGCTGGGTGACAAAATCAAGAAGGATTACCAGAAATGAAATCAAAAACTGTCACAATAACGGGCCGGTATACTGATGAAGTAAAGGGATAAAGTATACGTACTCAACACGTTTCGAACACGGTTGATAAACGAACGTTCAGGTCTATCGAACGGTTGTTATTCTAGATCAACTGAGCAATACATGATGTGAAAGTTCATGCATGGAGACAACGAGACTGAGTCACTATGAATGAACGTGGTTATCCACTGAACAAATTCCCTTTTACCATCCTAGTAACTTGGACTGAATGAAAACGTAGTATAATGAGTTCTACAATCGATGCATCTGTTTCATCAGTATGTGTGAGCAGGACGCAGAATCTGTCATCGTCTAAATGCACGACTAATTCATGATTCGTTTCCGGAATGTCCACTTATTGTTGTACTATACTTCAATTTCCATTATATCTGTACGAAAAAGACTCAGATGGAGCTTTATATATATTTTTTTAATTACTAAGCCTCTCTAAACAGATTGAGATCATAGCCTCACGAAGACCACCCCGTCAGCATTATGGTGCGCACTCTACGAGGAGTTGGGTATGTGCGGAATAGTATGAAGTGTCAAAACTAGACTGATCATTTGAGAAGCTTGGTACCGTCGCTTTCAATCTAGAGCTCTCTACGTAACACCTCTCGTTCGTTTTAATTGAGTCCCGAGAAGGGGGTCATTAGCTTACTCATCTATGAGCCAATGATGACAAGATGTACAACTTTTGTCATCGTATCCATGTGAACGCGTGAGTGTGTTCTTCGGTAAACACATTTCCCGTCAAAAGGGTTTCTGTCACCATTAGTGCGAAACATGCGTTATTCATCTCTCTCTTTCCATATAGCTTCTTTCAGCCACAATTTAGTACTCGTGTACAAGTCTCTTCACACATGCATACTGCATCATTCGATCACACAGCCATGCTTCTTACACTCTGTTGCACCTTAGCCTGATCACATGACTCGTTGTTTTGGTGAACGGTTGTATGCCCAAATCATTGCCATTGGAAAAACTAGTTGTCTAATTGTCGTTTATTTTCAGGGGGATAAATCAAGAAATTGCGTTGCAGAAGTTCCATACCTCACTCCAATTACAGTCGAGTAATTAATAGCACCCACCAATGGGAATGAACATGCTAGAAGCTAAACGAAACGTGACCTTGAATCCAGGATTAATCACTTGGGCAATTCATGAGTAATTCGGTGGGGGAAAAACTAGAGGCTGTTAGAATAAAAAATGACTCACATTTGGATTTACTTCAGTCAGCTAACATGTTTATCTCTTTTTGCGGTGAAAACTCTTCACAACATGCTTCCCCATTTACTTCTCACTTCCGCGAATTCGTAGAGATATATAATCAGCGGACTTACTGTTGTTCGTAAAGGCACAATCTGTACTGATGGGGTGCCATTATAATAACTGAAAGTAACAAGTGCAGTGAAGGTGAGCGACCGTAACATACTACTCATACAACTGCTATTCAGTAGTAGGACCAGAGCATATATTTTGACATCGTACAAGCCGCAGGAAAAATGCAGGAAGGAACATCAGAGTGCAGCATCACCCATAATGGTCCCTGCTACTTAAAATAACTGAGCACTGACGTCTGCGACAGCCGAGACGGTCTGAGACCGAATACCGCGTGCAAATGAGTGGTTTTGTTTCAGGTCTTGTTTAAATGCTTAATCCATGTGTTACTTTGTCGAATAGACAACCCTTGTGCCATCCGCGTTCTTGGACCACAATACAAGTTGATAACCCACAGAAATCTGGCAAAAAAATGTGTAAAATTTTGTTACAAAACAACTTGTTACCAGGAATCAATAGCTTTAGCGCTTGAACTTTTCAGAAGCAAAATGTGTCTTTACCTGAACAGAACACATTTGTCAATGCATCTCCCAGTTAGGATCACAGTGAAGATGTTCGGGAGTTTTAGGATCACAAAATGAGCGAAGACCGGACAGATAGAACCAACTCCTAGTTCCGCAATACTTTCACGAATTCTAGTGTCTATGACTAGAATAGAGTGAAACATGAGGGTGGTTAGTATGACAAAAGGAGTTTGATGACTAGATCTTCCGTGGATAGAGGCAAGTTTGCGAATGAAATACATTCACCTACAATCAGACGATCACCTAATTTTCTACAAACAATTTGGATAAAACATGTCACAGACCGTCATTTTCTGTACGGAACCACTTGAAATTATTACATTTGGTGATAATGAACACCCATTTTATACCCATTTGCTCTTCATGGGTCGATGAACAAGGTGGTAAAAATGATCGCAATGAAAGGGAACAAGCGTTTACGCACGTGACTTGTCGGAAGAATCTACTAGATCTTGCTTCTTTAGTATTACTTCTGAATCTTAGCACATCGTTTCGGCATTTTCATCACGAATAACTCCAGTGGGCTAGACACTGGTCGTCTTTTGACTTTATTCACTTGTGACCCTCATGTAGCCATAACCTGTAACATCTGCGTAGACATATCGAACTAGTAAGCTCAAAACTCTCCTCTGGTTTGGATCGGAACCACAGACTGATTAGTCAAAACCCATGACTTCTGCAAAATGTAAGTCACCTTTCGTAGAACGCAGAGTTTATGCATTGGGACATTGTTATGCTGAAAGATAGTTTCACCGTGTATGTCATGTGATAAAAACGGTGCAAATCTATCTAGTGTGTTGAAATAAGAATTTGAGTTTCATTCAATAACTACACTATTCAGTTTATTCATTTATATTTCGAATTTCTCCCTCAAATCACCATCGATCACTTGCCAGCAACTTTCGTGGCATAACACCCTACGATTTCTGTAAATTATACAATAATAATACACAATATAATAATGTGGTCGAAATCATCTAGGCCTAAATTTTTCTGTTCACATTCCGACTAAGATGTATGTGTGCTATGAGTCTTCATCCGTTTAAAATGGTGCTGGATGTGCTCATACTTGACACAAGTTGATTTGGTCCTCTTTGGGTCATCCGCATAGGGTGCAGTATTGTATTGCATGGTATTATACTGTGGTATTATATTGTGGTATTGTACTTTGCATGGTTCTGGTACAGCAGTCCCGCGGCAGCATTGATTTCTTCTCGTTGCAATAAACGCCAGTTAAAAAGCTTTGTGCTGGCATCTGTTAATTAAATTTGAAGGCCATCTTCCTTCATCGTTGGTTGTCTGTGAGTGTCGATCTTTCAACATAACAATAAAATTGAATCGTTAATGTTTGAAGATTTCCAGTAGTTCAAAGTATGCTTATATTAGCGTCAAAATGGTATGCTTCCTTGTTTACCTAACGCCAGTTCTCATGATCTGCTCGAATTTCAAACGACCCATTTCTACTGATCTCTGTTTTTTGTGTTTAAGCCGACATTCATCTTCAAGTTGCCCATTCACCTAGGCAGTGTCCAGGACATGGCAGACGTGGGCTCATCGGCTAACAGGTGTTCATGTCATTTGATTGCTTCTACAAAGTGCGCTTGATTCATGGGTTCATTTACGTATGGTTTTCAAGCCTGAATTCAATGAATGACCATGGGGTAGTTGTGTACTTTTGTTCAAGTCGCTTTGCAACTTTCTTGCATACTTAAGGAGGGAACCAGCTGTGAAAAATTTAGACTTTGATTCTGTTGTCCGTGATTCGAATCCAGTCGGAGCCCACATTCATCACAACTGGGTCCCTTCTAAAGTAAATAGTCTGCAAACGACTTATTAGTAATACACTTTCTTTCGTATCATACTAGGCGTAAACGGGTGTCAAGTAACTCTTCAGTACTACGGATATGATGACTTCAATTAGTCAGGAAATTAGTCCATGAACTGCGGTAGCAAGCACATGTCTGATACATTGAATTGTGTGCTAGTTTTTGCCACAGAATGTATGCTACTAAAGTCATCAGAGAGGGGACGTTTTAGGATTTACGGTCCACCTGTATAAACCATTATACATACTTTCTAGATTTGTTGATTAATTTTATACAAACTTCAAACAAAACTATAAAATGATCAAAAACAACCAACGTGAAGCGTTTGAGCATCGGTGCAAAACGTTTACACAATAAAGTGAAGAATCTCGTAACAGTAATAAATAATTTCCTTATAAGCTTTAACGAATAAATGGATAGGTAAGCAATACTGTAATTAACTAGTTTTACGTTCACCCACAGATCGTTCTGTAACAGTACACTGCAAGATAGTCAGTACCGATTTATTGTACGACATTCCTCCATCTCAGGATATTACAGTTTATCAGAGAGCGGGAAATAGTATGCAGACAATAATAATGACGATATTGCTGAACAGTTCTAAATGAAGAATACATTAACAAAAGTGAGCCATACATGATCATTATTATTGTGTGATGTTCATGTGAGGAGGGGGAATTCACGACCCAGTTTTGAACTACCATGAGACAGTTCTTCCCTTTCGATTGTGACGTCTCTGTCAACATTACACAATTTACTGTAATGTCCATAACGATTAATTATGTCGGGTTTTATGTGGAAAGTTCTCATGAATACACATAATTATTCGTAGAATGTATGTACCTACAAATTCCATACATATAATGAGGAACCTAGCAGCGTTGTATCGTAAGAACGAACTACTCGCATTGATTTTAGTCGTCACAAACGACAATAGCTTGTCAATCCCAAAACCCGTGCCCTGCTATTCTGGATAATGTATTGAAGCCTACTCACTTTAAGACTGTTCCTATGAGATATGTTTCGAGTAAATGAGAAACAGATTACCTCTTAACAACTACCGTTACACCCAGTTGAATAGTTCATAACCCGTTAACAAAACGCTGACATTCTGGTTACCTAAAGTTTAACTGTATCGTCCACGAACTTTTGTATGCTAAAAATTTGAAGAAACAACAGCTTTAATTGAATACCGCCTACATTTTTTGATGGGCTCTTCAATCGGCCCGTTTGAAGTTAATCAGTAGACTTGAGTTTATTACTTGTTAGAGCTCAAAGTGGTGTTTGTTATTGTCATGGCTGAACGTTGAGCTCGCATCAAATAGCAACAGGTTGAACAAAATCGAGGATTTATTCTTGATCCAAAAGTCGTTGAGGTGGTTCTGTGATTGGTGGCCAAAAGAGTCATTGTTTGTACAACAGACATATACAGTTACACGGAGTATAAAGGGTTTATGTATGGAACAGTAAAAAATCCAAATTGGTCAACAAGTGTTTCACAAAATGCTAATCTAATGAAGGTGGTTTGTGGCCATTCATCTGGAACTACTTAAGATCCGGTCAAGAATGGACTAGTCGACGTTTTTGTTCATGGTTGGT